>JACYFE010008892.1:0-19837 GCA_014764975.2 Fusarium sp. DS 682
CGAAGATTTAACTTCATCATCCTGTATCATTAATGCGGCTCAAGAACTCTATCCTTATCCACGTCAATCAAGATTGGCATCTGACAGGATGATGAGAGGAAGGCGCAGGAGTGTAGCCCAAATTGAGAGACCGCGAAAACGATATCTGGAGTCTAAAGCCCACGTGCGTTCACGACAGGTAAGGTGGCCCCAACGCAATGCCGTTTTGAAACAAGCCCTGGATAGCATTGTGGGCGATATCCCTGGCCTCATCCATGAAGTAGCCAGTTTTTAAAGTTCATAACTTCTCGTTTGAGCCTTTCTTGCTTCACGAAATGCCTATCATTCCTTCTTGCCATAACCCCCCAGCATTTCCATGCTCTTGTGATCTATAATCGCCGCGCGGTATCGTTCGACCATGGCATCAACAATTTTACGACTCTGCATCATAGGCCCTGCCAGAGCCCGCGCAAATCCATGCAAGGTATGTCGTCGGTACTCCTCACATACGTCGGAAAACTGACACTGAAGGTCTGGGCTACCTGCATTTTGCAAGACGCTTAGGTAAGATCGCAAGAGGTACTTTTCTATGAATGCGGCGATCTTGGATTGATAATAAACTGGCCATAAAGTAAGCAATGCCGTGCATAGCTGAGCCAACATGCGTGATCTGCCAGTCCAGGAACCCAGGTACTCCAGCCAGAAATAGAAATATATTTCCAATATGTGCATCACCATGAACGAGGTACTTTATATTTGCGTCAGATGCCCAAAGAGCCTTGAAACTTGCTGTTATACGATCTTGATTCTGTATGAACTCGGGAACTGGTGGTCTTGTCTGCTCTGCGAAACTCTTCCCCCAATTCTTCGGTCTCCACGGAATTGGCTTTACCAGAGGATCGCTCTTACTGGTCCAAGGGACTTCTCCTTCTTTGACATCCCATGTACTGGCATGGAAAGAAGCCAGTTGTTCGATACCTGTCTTGACGCGAAGAACGGGCTAGGGTTCAATGGGACTCCTAAACGAATAGCCTTGAGCTTGTAGCTCCTCCAAGGCCGTGATGTCCTGCCCGTTATATATAGCCTTATATTACATCTCTAATTAAAAAGTTTTATTCCGTAATATCCTCTGACAGTATCAGTATAGACATAGAGTGCCTTTGGAAAGGGTATTCTGAGCTTTGTAACCATAAAGTAGTTTAATTCAGGTTTAAATCAATAGGTCGTGTATAGGATTGGAAGAAACAGTCGGATGCCAGGATTTGAACCTCCTTTAAAACAGATGCTGGTAGGGTTGTACCTGGTAGGATCCTCGGGAGTCAACTTGATCAGATTTCTAGATGCTGTTCGATATATTATCTCGGTGAACTCTTTGACGGGTCTGTTGAGAGCTGTGGCGAATCAGTCGGCAATAAGGCCATCTGCAGTAAGCGGCAAAGACCAATTAGACCTTATGATTTCGTTCACTTTCTAACCTGTATGACCTAATCGTAGAATCAGTTTGAAGAGTCAAACAAAAGGGTTTCTCGTTACAGAGGGGCAAGGTCGCTGATGGGTTGAGATAAGGTTCACTTACAAAATGTCTTTGACATCCTTGGCCAGATGTCCCTATCTGGCAGCTGATAAACCGGGAGTGTTATTGGCAGGTTTTTGTTGAATCCTTGTGCTCAGTCTATTAAGTGTATAATGTAACGTTACAGAATTGACTGATGGTAATAAGCGACTGATTAATGGGGGAAGTTTATCATGTGCATTCATGGTCTTTAAGCCAGGCTGGTTCAACTTACTGGTCTCAAGGTGAAACTTCAATGGTATGTGCAATAAATAGTGTGGACATTGATTATTGTATTCAGCCAGTTTTGTTATACACTTTTGGGTATAAGCTGGCCTCGAAACACTTATATCATGACCATAAATAAATAATCTTAGTGATGGACTATAGCAAGTTACGCTATCGGCGAGTGAGTCACTCCGAGCTAAGCCACGATAATGGGGCCTTATGCAGTGCGGGGAAGCGCACCAACCAGATCACCAACTCGATTTGCAGTGATCTGAGTCTATATCATCTTTTTCAACCCGTGCTATCTCGTGCCAAACTTTCTGTCATTTCTTTCTTCATTTCTACCCAAAAGAGGTCTTGGAAAAAATATACCGCTCTTCTCTCCTCAACTGTGTTCATCATGACGCCTACAATCGAGGAGTTGACAAAAAACTACGATTTCGAGCCTGCCACCATCGAACGGATCGCGTTCCGCAAATACGAACATCCCATTGCCATTGTCGAACCAGATCCAACATGGCCAGAACACTTCGCACGTGCCAAAGCGCGCATCGAGTCTGCCCTAGGCGACACAGCAGTCTCAATCGATCATGTCGGGTCAACCAGTGTTCCAGGTCTTCCCGCCAAAGCCGTCATTGACATTGATTTAACTGTCAAAGATATCAATGACGAAGCTTCATACGCACAAGCTCTCGAAGATGTGGGATTTCACTTTCTCGTGAGAGAGCCGTGCTGGCATGGACACCGGTTCTTTTGCGATTATGAACCCGTTCCGACGAATCTACATGTTTGGGGTCCTGATTGTCCAGAGGCGGTGCGGCATAAGATCTTTACGGATTGGTTGAAGAAGCACGAGGATGATAGGAAGCTGTATGAGAATATCAAGAGGGAATCGGCCAAGGCGAGTATTGAGAATGGGGAGGATGTTATGGAGTATAACAACAGGAAGCAGAATGTGATTCGAGAGATTCTGCAGAGGGCATTCAAGGATCTGGGGTACCTGTAGTACAGCAGCATGGATGCATCGTTGGGAATGCAATCTCTGTTATTTGAGTTGTTATGCTCACCACTCATATGGCTTTCACGGGACAAAGAACTGCAACTTGGGCGCTGTCAAATGGCTAATGGGGATATAGAGTCGTCGGTGCATTGAAACTTTGGCAGCCAAGAACTACCTTGCCAGATATCGTGTCTCAATGAACAATACTCTATCTCGTAACTACCGAAAAGATACGAAGGCTCCAAAATTATAGCGTTTTGTAGAGCATTCAAGGCGGAGCTTGCCGCGAAATTCTTGCCATACCTTCCAATTTGAGCCTAGGTTTCAGCTGGCCTCAGCGTGCTCCAGCTGCCTCCAAATGGCAATGACCGACTTGCTGCCTAGATATTTTAAAGTTTCAACCTGCTGAAGGTTCATGTATTAATTAAATGCTTCTCATACCCGCTGCAAAAGCTTTCAAATAATCACTTACATCCTTGTGGTGTTCCTTGATCATGTCTGAGGAAGCTATACAAAACTGCCCTTGTCATGCACCGGGCGAGGATCAAGCAGAAATCACGACTCTGCACCAAGCAGCTTTTCACGGGAACAACGAACGCCTAGAAGAGCTTCTACGAAACGGCGCTGACATTTCGGCCACTCAAACACCTCGTAACTTCACGGCGCTTCACTATGCTGCACAATTCGGCGACGAGAAGGCCGTGCGGCTACTCATTGACGCTGGAGCCAATGTCTCTGCTGCAAGCTATGATGGCGTGGCACCGTTGCATAACACGGCTGCCCATGGTGATATTAAAATCACTGAGACTTTATTGAAAGCTGGAGCGAATGTCAATAGTCGCAATATTGACGAAGAGACACCGCTGCACGTCGTGTCATTGTTCGGCGAGACACAGATCGCAAAGCTTCTCATAGATGCGGGAGCAGATGTTTCAGCAAAAGATTGCTACGGAAATACTCCGCTACATATCGCTGCAGCTCATGATTTGACCGGTGTTGTTCAGCTGCTTCTCGATGCTGGAACGGATATCAATGCCGTCAACAACAATGGGGATCCAGTCATACACCATGCTTTAAGCGACGGACCAGATTGCGCCAAGCTTCTCATCACTCGGGGCGCGGACATTCACCTTCGAGGCGAAGATGGTGATACACTGTTACATCGTGCAGTGCAAGGCTGCCCCGAACTAGTGCCAGACTTGCTCAAAGCTGGGATTGACATTGAATCGCCAAATGACAAGGGATGCACGCCGCTTCTTGCTGCTGCTGCATATGGAAATATTGGAGCACTGAATACGTTGATTGAGAGTGGGGCAAATGTCAAGGCGATGAGTAATGACGGCGAGACAGCGCTGCATATTGTTTCAGGCACCCCGTCAACGCTGTGGGCTGGGAACGTGCGTGATGGTGATGAGAAGGCAAGACGGTTGGTTGACGCGGGAGCGGATCTTGGAGCGAAGACAAAGTCCGGTAAGACGCCATTGTACTATGCGATTGATCATCAGCGTGAGGCTGTTGAGAAGGTACTTCGCGAGATGGGAGCGTAGAGGCCCAGAGGACTTAGACTGGTAATCTCAACCCGGGCACGGTGAAAAGCTCTCCATATAGTATTTATCGAGTCATAAATGTGTAAATAAAATAGCAGGCAATATCATTCTTCATAAACTGTTTCCTCCTTATCCAGCAGTTCAGGTCCGATCAACAAGAGTCCAAGTATGATCAGCGATCTTCTTCCTCTCCTCCTCATTCCACTCTTTCTTGCCCTCAACTACCTTCCCATGATTATCAAAACAAGCCCAAAGTAAACCCTTTGCTTCCAATTCCTCCGCATTCTTATATAGGCCATCCAATTGTCTCTCGGCGCACTGCTGAGGTTGCATACCAACTAGTCTTGAAGCAACTTTCGACACGGCCCGGAAATACCAAGCTGAGTTCTTTGGAGTTGCTGTGTTGACGACACCGGGATATCCGTGTGCAAAGAATCGTTTTGTCCCTTCGTTTTGAAGAGCGTGGTGTTGGATCATGGCGTCGTTCATGCAAATGCAATGATTCGCTGCGTGAGCGAGAGTAAAGTTATTCTTGAGATCAAGATCATCCCAGTTCAACTTCTCAGGACTACCGTTAAGTCCATCTAAAACGAGCAGGACTTTCGCGTCCAGGCTCAAAATTGGGCTGAGTTCTCTGATCAAGAGCTGCCGACCGTAGTAATGCAGCGCCATCTTGCGATCAATCCCCTCCGACGTTTCCGTTCGCCCAGCAAATGACATGATTCCTTGGGTCATGACGAGAAGATCCAGGGGACTATTTTGGCTGTTGCTGCGAAATTCTTGAGCAAATTCTTTAAGAGCGTGCATGGAAGTTGCATCGATGGCGCGGAAGGAGACCTTGTCGTCAGGCATGGTTTGAGGTTTGGTTCGACCGACAATGGTGATTGCGGAGAACTGGTAATTGGGGGATGTAGCCAGACGACAGGCTATCGCGTAGCCGATACCACTGGTACCGCCTACGACCAGAGCATTGGAACCTGATATGACTTTGTTCATGATGACAGCGTTGAAACAGAGCAGTTGATCTGACAAGATGCGGGGGTTCACGACGAAGAGGGGCCCAGCTTATTCGCATTGATGGGCCAGTCCAGGACGGTAGAACGAAACAAATCTGCATTAATTATTCGCTGAGACTTGTTCAATGATAAGAGTTTTTTCTGTGCCACTTTCTCGCGTGCATGACTAGCGCTTATGTTGTCGCGTATCTTTCTCCAAACGGATAGTTTTCTCCAAGCTCTCCCGCTGCGAATCCGAATCCGAGTAATTAAACAAAGTTAAATTTATTTGTGGTTTTGTAGCGCTAGGGGATATTATACACTCTGAAACTGGGGTGCAGTCTACGCCTTCACTGACATGATTATCTCCTCCATTTTACCAAAGGCAAACTCATCCATCACCTCTCTCCATAACCTCTCCTGGACTTTTTTTCCATTCTCAGTGTAGTAAAATGAACCAAATCTAGAGGTCGTTAGCCCTTGTCATGGCCCGAAGCCCAGGTCATACTTACGGGAAGATCTTCCAATTCATGATATACGACCCATGGGATTCTGCCCCCTTGATAACCGCTGCATCAACGTACGCCGAAGCACCTTGTTCAAGTGTTCTCCCCATCAGACGAGTTACCATGGACACGAGGATCCTCATGAGCCACGGGCCTTTATCCATCAGCCCAGTGCCTTTGGTCAAGCCAGGATCAACAAGGTTGATGACGACATCGTTTGGGTCAACGTGCTGAGCGAGCTTGTCGATGAACAGCTGACCGAGAAGTTTGGACTTTGCATAGTGTCCCATGCCGTCAAAGTTGATCTCTTGATCGAGTGCTGAGATGATATGGTCTGCTTTGGCTTCAGGTAACCCGCAGTGCATGGCTGTTCCAGAGTTGACAATCATCAAACGACCTGGCATCGAATCTGGGGCCTTAGTTCTGAGTATGGGTAGGAAGAGCACAGATAGGTACATGCTGGACAAGAAGTTGACCTGCATGGTCTGTTCATGGCCTGTTGTCTCATTAACGTGAAAGGCTGTATCGCCCATGCCAGCGTTGAGGATGACAAAATCAATCCGAGGCAAAGTTTCACAGCGCTTGGCAAAATCTTCAATCGAGGCGTAGCTTCCCATATCAAGTTTCCAGACTTCAACCTTGGGCGTTGCGGTGCGACATAGGAGACGGAGTTGCTCTGCAGCTGTATTTCCCTTATCTTCAGAACGAACAGCAATAATAAGATGGCTCAATTTATGTTGCATCAAGAGCTTGGCACATGCGAAACCAAGGCCAGTATTTGCTCCGGTAATAATGGCAGTTTGACCAGAAAGATCGAGATCGTCGGGCGGGTATTGTGGTTTGGTGCAAAATTGGGATTCAATGAAGAGTTGACCCCGGGATAGGGTAAGTGCAGGCATTTGTGAGGAAGCACTTTGGAAGGGTGATGTTTTTGCAGCCATGATGGACTTTCGGAAAGAAAGCTGTGGATGATGGTGAGAGAAGTGTAGGTGATTAATGTTAAGAGAACGTAAGACTTTCTTTGGGGGAAATAATCATTTATAAGTGATATCCTTATGTTTTCTACAATCTATAACTGGAGCCTGTGTTTTTTCTCAAGTGCATTTAGCAACACGTCACATCCGAATCGGGACAGCAATGTGGTCTTTCTTCTCTCTAATCTCATACACCCCCTACTTAACTTTAGTCTTAAAATCCATGAATCAAGCATTCTACTTCCGAGATTGCCTCGCATAACCCTCTGAAGATCTCGGTTAGTTTGACATGGGGCCAACCAGACTGTTTTCTGAAAGCGGTTAATCAGGACACGGCTAAGATGTACATTAGCTCGGAGGGATATAAAATCCGATTACATCGGAGGTCGGGACAAAACATTACGAATTGCGCCTAACTCAATTGGGGCATCAATCTGGTCGCTGATTAATGCAAGGCCGGGGTCTATCACAAGAAGGATCAAGACTACGGAATTTGGACCAGACCAAGACCTTCTTTAGGCTTGCAAACTGACCATCCTTTATGCATCATCAGAATCAAAATAATGATAGCGAACCAGTTCACCTTTTTGGCCGTTGATGGGCAGGGAAGACCCCTAGACCCAGGCAGCCGAGCCTCGATACGGAGTCGGTGCATGATAGGCGTTAATGTCCGCCAAGACTCACGCCGCTCAAAAAGAAACGCGCGTAAAGCTAAAGGGGATGCCAGCAGAACTAAAGAATCTACTGAGCCACACGGTCTTGTGTGTTCTTACCGGAACGGATATTGCGGACCCCTGGTGAGATCGTTGCAGGTTCGGATGGATGAACTCGGGTTTGATTCATCACATTTGCCATCTTCTGTTTTACACTCAGGTATAAACCAACGTTCTCTTATAAGTCAATACCTACAAAATTATTAATGTGCGATTGCAGTTATAAAGTACAACGCCTTGCTCCATATAGCATATCCCCTGGAGACAGTCCTTGAGACCGTTGAGGCACAAGGGCACGAAATGATCGACAACTTGGCATTATTAAATGTCAACCACACTCTGCTAGAATCAATATTCCTAGCAACCCATACTGTGGATGACTTGTCTATTGGAAACAAATTATCACTTCGATCGCAGCGACTACTCTGCACCATTCTCTCATCCCTAAACAACAATCTCCACAATGTTTCTACTCAACAATCCTTTTCTACCTTCTACGTCATTCTCATTCTGATCTTTGCAGCAGAGGCATTTGAAGACTTTGATTCTGTAGCAACACACCTGGACGGAATGCGGAGACTATTGGAACTCCGTGGGACGAAACCAGTGCCGATGGATTCGAAATTGCTATTCAAGGTTCAGCAATTTGATCTGAGAATGGCGTTGGCGACTAGGCGTCCACTTTACTTCCCCTTCGACTACTCAGATCCAGCATCCCTTACACAGAGCACTGACTGCATCGTCAGACCGCCCAGTATTGCGACTTGGTTGATTGTGGACCCCATATTGGTGAGATGTTATCAGACGTTGCAGGCTTTATCAAAGGATGCGAATCATTCTCCAGCCTCAAAGAAGACACAACTTCTAAGATGGACAGACTTCCAGTCGAAGGTTAGCACTAGTCAAACTCAGTTGATCAGTCTTGGGAACAGCCATCTCCCAATTGTCTCTGAGGCTCTACGACTCGGCATGCTTGCCTTTCTTTCAACACTAACCCGAGGCCCTGTCCGGAAACCCCATCTACCAATCTTTACATCACAACTTGAGGACATCTACTTGCTGATGGAGCAGCAAGGCGAATCTCACCAGACATTGCTTATTTGGCTTATGCTGATGGGATACATCTCTACTATCGATACGTCAAACCCGACATCGAAGTTGGTATGGAGAGCTATAGTCGATCCTGGTATGACTTGGAAAACTGCAAGAGGGATGATTCGTGAGCTTCCGTGGATTGACTCAATCCATGATGAGTCCGGGGGAAGAATATTTCGCAACCTGCAGGCTCAAACTGCTGATGTCAGGCGTCAATCGTGAGAACAGGGAAGAATGTTCAAGATAGTTTGAAAGAATGAAGTATGGTAATAAAGAAAACAATGTTTAATCAAACCAAGATCTACTCGTATCTAAGAAGGTAATGTTTACTTATGTAACTACATACGCATCCCTACTCACCGCTCTGGGATAGTCCAAGTTTAAAATTGAAGAGCGCATCTCATCTACCGACTTGTTATCCTTGATATCCGCCTTGTCCTAAAAGAAATGCTGGCTACCCCATGTCATTGATATGCTTCGCCGAAAATGATACCTGAACCAATGCCTGCGTCAACTCCTTCTGTGCTTCTTCCGGCCGCGTTTTCACTCTCCAAGCAACAAACCCATCCGGTCGAATCAACGATGCGCCGCTATCATCCAACCCAAATAGCCTGTTAAAGTCTCCCTCGGTCTTCTCCGTGACATCGTCTCCAATATGAACAAAGGTAATCTTCACATCTGTATTCTTCGCTGCTTCTGCAACAAGCTTCCACCAGCCCTTCTCCTTTGAGATAACGACCCACGACGAACCAAACGAGTCCAAAGTTGAAACATGTTTTCCTTCAAGACGAACATGAGGTGCTCTCGTACCAGTTTGTCCGTTCCATTCATCGGGCCTCTTCACAGGGACAGATCCATCTGGGCCACCAATGATGCCCTGAGAGTTATAGAAATAGCCAAATTCCATCGCCACGTCATCCATAACGTCGACATTCTTCCCAGGCCACTCCTTATCCTTGACATATCGTTTATAATCCTCCCTTGCAAAGATCTGATCATGTCGAATATCCGCAACAGGTTGTCTTTCCACATCGTATGTATCGAGAAGTTCTGGCGTGGACTCACCACGAAGAACTGATGCGAGTTTCCATGCAAGATTATGTGCGTCGGCAATGCCCGTATTCGCACCGTAACCGCCACGGTTCGGAGGCAGAGCGTGCGCAGCATCGCCTGCGAGGAAGACACGACCGGAAGAGAACTTATCAGCGATGAGACCACCGATGTCCCATTTTCCTGTGGTAATGAGATCAATGTCCTCGTCGCGGAGGTCTGCGACACCAGAGGCCTTGCGAATCATGTCGCGCTGGGTGGCTACGTCAAGAACAGCTTCAGGGTCGTCGACCTCTTGATTCCAAGCCAACATCCATCGGCCTCCACCGTAGGTCGTCATAAAAGCCTCAAAGTCATCTTCACGTCCCTCAATCTGGAACTGACTGTAGCCATGGTCTAGAAAATGTTCAAGGGGCTGGCATCTGAACATGATGCTCTGGAGCTTTCGCAGAAGACCAACTCCATGACGCTGGATGCCGAGATTTTCTCGAATGCTGCTGCGGTTGCCATCACATGCGACCATGTAATCAGCTTTGACATGGATCTCGCCGCCGTCGCTTCCAGTAGCGTCGACTGTAACTCCTTGGTTGTTTTGACTCCACCCAGTAACGGCGAAGCCTAATCTCAAGTCCGCACCAAGCTTCCTCGCCCGGTCTCTCAAAACAGGCTCAATAACATCCTGAGCAATAGCGACACCCTCAGTAGGCGAATACTCAGCAAACGAAACAGGTGGTCCTCCCTTTGGCTTTTGCGACCAGCTTTGTTCTTTGGTCCACTCTCCAGCAAGACTCTCAACTACAATTCGACGAGGAGGACCGCCAGACCATTGAATGCCTTTGAGTTGTGATTCAACGCCAACAGTGCGAAAGAGCTCAATCGTTCTGGCTGTGTAGCCTATTGCGCGAGGGTGGAGAGAGCTACCGGGATGACGCTCGATGAGAATGGTGGGGATGTTGAGATGGGAGAGGAAGAGGGCTGTTGAAAGGCCAACGAGGCTGCCTCCGACAATGACGACTGATGTTTCTTGTGTAGATGCCATGGCTTTGTTGCATTGACTGGAATAGAGAAAAAAGATGCTATAAAGCGGTGCTGTATTTGATGACGGGAATGAGCACTATATAGTTTGAGAAATCGTGCTGACATGGCAGCTTTTCAAGGGCCCGAACGTGATATCTTCGGGTCCGATGTTTAGAAATGGGCTAGGGACGGGACAGGACGGGGCAGTTGTTCGGGACCGGTGCCGCCACTTCTCGGGGACTAGAGAGTCCGGCCTCGGGTACCCCAGATTTCCACATAAATACGTCAAAACAGGCCTGTACACTTTATCCTCATTATGTGATTAAACTTTTATACTGTCTGCCAATTTTGACCCCATTTTTGAGAATTACTCCAAGCTCAAACCTGCTGATGAAGGGCAATCGAATCTTGCGATCGACCATGAGCATTATCCGAATGCAGCTCATAGTAAGTATGCTTGGTCAACTCCACCTCGTCTGTATTTGATGCAAGAACGCCATCTGTCAAATGTCGCGGATTCTGACGAGGCTTGCTTCGCCACATTCCGGTTCCGCCTGATGTAGGTTTCGAATTATCGGTGTTACCTGTTGAGCTTAGTTGCTTCAAGCCAAGTTTCTTCCAAACAAACTTGACCAGAGGACGCAGTGTTGGGAGGCAACAGCAGATTACAGCACTGAATTGGTCAGTATACAGTTGAAAGCTGGGTTAGGGGAAGGGGACATACCTGTAGACTTCCATACCAGTCCAGATCATCAGATCGACAGTTCCCCAGGTTGGGTCTGAAAGATCAACAGTGATGACCTTGGTGAGACGAATAATTGTGACAAAACAAGCGCTTATGCCGATTAGTATGGCTGAGATGAATATGTGCAAGAGTCCTCTTACAAGCTGCCAAACACAAGCATGATTGCGATCAAAACCTTGTGATACAAGGGTACCTTCAACGCCCAGATATACGGCAAAGGAACGATCATTAAACCGACATCAGTGATGATTCCACCAATCGCTACTCCGACGTAGAATTTCGACAGGTCGATGCAGTTCTGGTTGGTTCCATCCCAGAAGCTCGAGATGGGCCAGCATGTTCGAATGGAAGGAACATACTATCTCCAAGTCAGCATTGTTTACAGTGTGTTGATAATGGCATACCGTAGAGATTGCCCACATGATGATAAAGACGACAAAGCCATGGAGGAAATATCGCATGCTCGAGACACCGAAAATATGGTAGAAAAACGCTACTAGCGATAATCTTGCACATGCCAAAGCCGTAGTGTACATTAGCTCATTCGCGATAATGGCTTTGAAGAAGTTTTCGATGTTTTTGGGATCGTCCTGCATGACCCAGGCAAGATGTCTTCCCAGACCGAACCGAAGCCAGAGCATACTTGTGATAAACACGCCCACGGTATTGAACTGCTCAAATGTTAGATAAACCAGATTTGACATCTCAAAAGACGTACGGCGGCGAAATATGCAAGCCAATCATCCCAAGACAATGCTTTCTTCGTCAACCGCGACGAATAGAAGCGACACGGCACGATAATCATCATCAGAACAAAAAACGCAATATGCGTCGCATATACTTCATTCTGACGACTCTCATTCAGAAAAGCCTCATCGTAGGTAACATTACCGCCTGCAGCTGCCATATTGCCAGTTCGTGGAAGAAACCGTTGTGGAAGGACCAATATTGAAGTAACTAGAAGTCACTTGGAGTAGATATGGAATAGCCAGTTTGGAGTGATCATCGGGGGCATTTCCTGTTATGATTGGGTATCAAGATTGGCATGAGTCGGCGCGGGAATAGATAGATCTTGGCGGGGAACATGACTCGCTGGACCCCTTTGGTGCAGCGGCCAAAGCATGGCCGGGGGCACAGTCGATTGGTTGGATTGTGTGTGGCAAATAGTGTATAAGGGTACTAGGACCCTAGCTTAGGTAGCCAAATTGACTTAGAATTACTTGGACATGACTCGCTGGAGGACCTGAACTTTGGGATGCTATTTGTGGAAAGGCCCTGAAATTGCATGAGTCTCTATGTCTCTGTCAGAACTCGGTTTCTTGGAAACGAGGCTAGTTCTCGGCAAAGATACGAAAGGGGATTCGATCAGCTGCATCCTGAGCGAAATTCTATAAATCTGCATTGCACCACCAACACATCATCTGTGCGGTTGCATCGTCACTCACCTTTTTTTGCTTTTCAGAATGTCTCCAACCATGGTGGCTGTACCAGGTGCATGGCACACGGTCGAGTCATTCGAGCGCATAAAGAAAATCTTGGTTGAAAAGGGATACCAATTCGTCAGTCAAAACGCCCCTGGATTACATGATGCGAATGCGACGTGTCAACAAGATGCTGAGTCGTTACGAACTAAACTTCTGGTCCCTTTGATTGAGGACGGAAAGGATATTGTTGTGCTGATGCATTCTTATGGCGGGATGTATGGTTCACAAGCTGTTCAAGGCTTGAGCAAAAAGGAACGGGAACAAGAGGGGAAGAAAGGTGGTGTAATTGCCTTGATCTACGTTTCGGCTGTTACACCCGTTGAAGGAAAGACAACGTTGGATATGATGGGCACGGATGCAAAGCATTTACCTCCGTGGGTCGAGTACAACGTAAGTGATTCAACATCCCTGTCCCGCGCCGCAGCCCCCATGGCTAACAAACTTTAAATTTTCAGGAGACAACAGGCTGGGTCAAATTCACAGGCGCAAAAGAAACAATGTACCACGATATTCCCAAGCAAGAAGCAGAATATTACATCTCTCTGCTCAAAGATCAAGCGTTGAATAGTATGAACACGCCGGTATCTTATTCACCTCTCACAGATGAGAATTACAAGGGTGCGGCGGGTTATGTTATCTGCGGGGCTGATCGTGTTGTTCCGCCTGCGGGACAGGAAATGTATGCGGCTGTAGGGGGGATCGACAGGAAGGTTACCGTTGAGAAGGCGAGCCATGCGTTTTTTGCGACTGCGGCTGAGGAGACTGTTGATGCGGTTCTTCAGCTGATGGGGAGCTGAAAGGGAAGCGAAATGCTTATGAGTGAATATCCATGTTTTGGTTAAATGGATTGCTGTTCCAGGATTAGATTAGAGTATATACGAAATTACGGTCTCAGGTTAATCACACATCATTGAAGCTGCCAAGATTTAAGAGACGAGACGTAATAGAAACTGTCAAGTTGCTGTCACGAAAATAGCGTATTTGTCTGTGCGCCCTAGTTCACAGAAAACGTCGGCTATGGATTTTGTCTTGATTCGTTAGAATACGGAGTCTGCTTGAGAAGCCGGGACGTTGGTGAGACGATAAGATAAGATATCGGTAATCTCGAATTGGGTAGCCGGGTGGCGATCGATAAAGCAATGAACGCGATTGGAGGTTGAAAAGGAATATTCACAGTATAGAGAGAACAGCTGCCATCTGAATAAAATTGTTATTTGACATCTCTAAATCACGGCAGGCTTATCAATTCACCGACGATTGGCTAGGTGTGTCTTGGAGGTAATGTTGAATGAGCAGATAGATTCAACCCGTGATAGGTTGACATTCTAACTGTAAGTAGCACCATTATCAAGGGATTTAACATATGGAGTTTTAGCTATGTTAGTAGCAGTCATTATAAAGTAAACTCTACTTGCATCAAAACGTACTTTGTTCATCTTGCCATATTCTTAATGACCTTAAGCCTTCAAAGAAATCGCCAATCAGAGCAGCAACACGCTCAACCTTATCTCTGACAACACTATGTCCAGCCTCTGGAACAACGAAAACATTCTCAAACCCATGACCATTGAGCTGCTCTTTGCTGCACAAGTCATCAAGCTCACCAAGCACGGCAAGTGAGGGAATTCCTGTCTTGGCCGCCTTGTCAAACTGAGAATCGGAGCCCATAACACCGCCATCTCTAAAGATCCCGACGACAGAAGCGGTATGTCCGGGATGCTCGCGCATTTGCCACTCGCGTACTGCTTCAGCGACGACTTCATCGTTGGCAACTCTCTGCTTCCAATCTTCTGGTACAACCAAGTCACCGCCTTCGAGAATCTTCAAGACGCACTTCTTCGCAGCCACTTCGTCTTCTCCTTGAAGGGCAGCCTGTTCTTCAGGTGTGAACATGGACAACTGCAAAAGCCCAGCTGGAGCAACTAGAGTGAAACTCTTGACACGTGAAGGTCTTGAGGCAACGTAGCTAACCGTCGTAGCTCCTCCGAAGGAAAAGCCAACGAGATGAGCGGAAGGCCATTTCAAGTGATCCAACAGGTCATCCAGTAGCTGATGGAATAGTGATGCCTCATGGGGAACGACAGGCGTATCGCTCAACCCGTGACCCCAGAGATCAATCAATACCATGTGCGCATGCGGGAAAGATTTCTGAAGAGCGCGGGCGAGTGGGAGCATGCCTAGCGCTGGAGTCTGAACGCCATGGATGAATAAAATTCGATCAATCACGCTTGTACCATCGTTGGGCGACGAAGGGAGGATCTCATAGTAGGCAGCTTTGCCCTGAGGAGTTTGGAGGAATTGAGCAGCTGGGAGTAACGCTCCGAATGTTTCGACGAAAGCTGCCTCCGTGGGCCCAGGAATCGGCGGCTGAGACGTGTAAGAAGCGCCGGGACGCGGTAAAACGAGATCTTCTGTTCTTTTCGACATTTTTTCGCGATTGTACTTGAATGAAGAATGAGTTGTCTGGCCTTGCGGGTTTTATGAGCTTCATGTCGCCAAGTGGAGATTGGTAAGCGACTATCATCGCGGTCTAGAATACTGATGTCGCCATCATCATTCACAAATCCGCCGATAAGACCTGCCCTGATAAGGCATATGAAGTCTTCGATTACTTAATATTAATCGAATGATATGATTATACAGGGAACTTCATCATAATGTTACATATTTCCTACACAGACCCAAAATTCGATGACATGGCAAACAAAGTGGAGCTGCCAAGCTAGTCTGATTTGTTCCAACCCTAGATTCCCGAGGCGAAAAGTTGAGTCATCCGGACGGCCTCAGAAAGTGGAATCTGGGTAGCAATTTCCATGCTGCCCAATATCTAGCAAAAGGCATATTATAATTCTTTCATGAGAGGTCGGTCTTGAATCTTCAAGCACCTAAAGCAACCATCAACTCGCATTTCATCATGTCCGGTTCCCCAGATCCCGTTCCGAAATACCGCATCCGGCAGGGAACCTTCTTCGACGTTCCAGCCACGGCACGGATCTACGCAGCATCATTCGGCAATGAACCATTGCTTGACTTCTTCTTTCCTACGAGAAGACAAGATCCTCTGTCTTTCTACACATGGTCTTGTCGGAGATTCCAGCGTCGATATTGGATGCCGGGGTATTCACTCACTGTCGCTGTAGACAAGCATGATCATCCTGTTGGCTTCTCTTGGTGGAAATGGCCAGTCCAACCTGCCACGCTTCTTCAGAAGCTTTTATCTCCATGTATGTGTTCTGTTATAACCTTTGTTGTACGTATGCTAATATCTACAGCGTTCTGGATAGGCTCAATTGTCAACACTTTCATTGACATCAAAGATTATCTCTTCCCAGTGCAAGGTTTGAACAAAGACAATATGGAAAGCTTTGAGAAGGCATTCTCTGCTGTGGAGTCTGATGTCCTTAACACTCCACGAAGACAACAGGCGCACTATCTGTCTTTGTTAGGTGTTGATCCTGTTCTGCAAGGGGAAGGTCTTGGTACGATTTTGTTGGAAGATGGACTACAGAAGGTGGACCAGGAAGACTCGGCCGCTTGGCTTGTTAGTTTAGCTGGTCTGGAGAAGCTTTACGCCAAGTACGGTTTTGAGGAGACAACGAAGGTTGAGGTTGAAGGCTTACATGGTTGGAAGGGTGGCATGGTGATGTTGAGGGATTGATCCAAGAGCCTAGAAACTAAAGACTGCACAAAAACTGTTGCTTCGGCTCTTACTCTCGGCCTAATCCAACTTTTCAAGGCCAGTACAGCACCGGAGTTAGAATCTTTAGGTGAACCATTGCGGGCATTACTAGCCGATCATGGCAATATCGCTATGGACCAAATGGCTTCAATGATCCAGAACCTATATGCGCGAGTGGTGACTCCAGACACACCGTTCAGTGAAATAGCAGAAATCTTGCACACAAGCTTGAGGAATCTGTATATCCGAAGCATCATCAAGTCGCATAGTGTTGGTCAACGCGGTCGATATAGATGGTCAACGGTTTACATCGAGGAGATAATGTTGCTTTCTCAACGTTCGGCCGCCCCAGGGTCGTCTCTATCAGAAATACGTATGATCGTAGAAGAGGCGAAGAACAAAACGACAACTGCAGCGATAAACGCTCTCAAAAGCCAAATTAAAAAGATGAAAGACGCTGGAAAGCAAGAGCTGGTCCAAGAGTTGTTTCGCGCTGGAATCCGAGCAGAGATGATGAGCTCTCCCACTATTTTTCTCAAACCGAACTACGCACAGTTGGTTACATACGGATTCGCCCTGGTCCAAAATGACGGAGAGACTATAAGATACACGTTTTCAGAACCGATTGCTGTTCGAGCAGTGATGGAATATCTTCGCACAGAAGGAGGAGGCGAGTATCAAGAACTAATGTTGCAGTGGCTTGACCATACACAAGATGATTATGAGGTTCGAGCAATGTTTGGGAAGGCTACTGAGTGGTTCATTGCAATGGTAAGCTATCTCCAGCTCATGAACCAGATCCACCCCAGATGCTAAACCGTCACGTTACAGTCGTTTGATTGTTTACTCTGACATCAAAGACTTCATCAGGTTGAGCAACCGAATCTATTAGACAGGTCCGCCCGCCGTGAAACCTTGCTAAGTCTTTTATCAGAGGCTGTTATGCTCGATTCAAAAACCCAGAAGTTCTTGAAGCTGAACTCTGTGGTTAGGATAAGTGACTTTTCCCTACCTGAATTACAGATCATTTTCAAGTATGACACTCCAGGTACGATCTGGAACTGGATGAAACAGCAACGATCAGGCGACCAAGCTTCTTCGCCAACGTTTATGTTTCCCGATATCAATGCTGGTCCGGACCTGGTCGTCCTGTTGCAGAATAACTTGGCCAGTTCAGAAGGGCACACTACCCATGAATCGTTGCATATACATCCCGGTAGCATTGAGAAAATTTTTGTTATATGCCAGGTAAGTGCTGATGAGACCCCTCCGTCGCTTTCAAAATGATAGCAAGTTCTCACACGCACTATGACTAGATCAAAACAGGCCGAGGAGCCCGCTTTGAAGATGCGATGGAAACATTATTAGATTCCAACTGGCATAAAAACCTGAAGAATAGCACACGGGAAGCTCAGGCAGGGGAGCTAGAACATTGGGGAAGCACTCCATTTATCTTACTTCTGGCCTGTACCGGAATCACAGTGAAGCAGGCAAGGATACAGAGTTGGATGCGAAAGAATGCCAATCGCATTAGACCAGGCCACTTTGTCTGCGTTCTGGATGAGAATGTTGCTAGCAGTATCTGGGGAAGCGACTTTGCAGTGCTGGCAGATGCTATAAGAAGACAAGATTCACAGCAGGGCAAGGCTTGGGAGCAGGAGATCAGAAGACGGGTCTAGAAGCTCACTGCTGGTGCGATTTTACTTGCATCGGGTAACATAACGAACTACATCATTCTATTCAAGACTAGGGCTCCTCACTTCAAACGAAACCAACTCTCCATAGCCTCTTCATCTTCCAATGCCTCTCCATTCATCAACCCACTGATGAAACTCTCACCCAAGAACAAATAGTCTTCATCATTCATCAGACGCAGTACAAAGGGGGTGCATCCACCGTAGAGAACGCAAACTTGATCCCCAGGCTCATTGACATCGGCCCGATACCGAGAAGCCCAGACTCCGTGATGAAGAACATCCGATCCCCCTCAAGTGCAGCTTTGAAGCTATTAGGTTCATCAACTAGATTCGTGAGTGGAATATGTAGACTTTTTATCAGCTCAACCGCAGAGTTGATCTCATCTTCGTTCTCGTAAACTTCTGCTAGCACACCCCATAGCATCTGAAATTCTTCTTCTTCGTCGAAAAGTGACTTTCTTTCTGGCGCTGGGGGGCTGGCTTGTACCACAAGACGAAGAAGGTGGAGTAGGGCTTTGGTTTCTTCCTTCTTATCACGGATGCACATAGACTGAATAAAAGCTTCTGATAAATACTCCTTAAAACCAACTAACAACAATGCTGAATCCGAACAGGCTGTCAAAGTGCTAAGTAGCAACGTTATCAAGTCCACACCATTTCGGTAGGAAATGACTTGTTCGTTTTCAGCGACCTTCTCAAAAGCCTTCAGTATCCAAGTCATGTGTCCCCAACCCACGGTATCTTGGATCGTTTCGTCCGAGAACCGGGGATCGACTTGCCAAAATGCTTTCCTGGCTTTCTGCCAATCTTCTTCACTTGGCGTAAATGGCGTGACTGCTATTTCAACAGCATCAACACTCAACCCTCGCAAGAATAGTATATCCGGATCTTTTGTTTCGTCCATGATGGCTTTGGTGTCTTTTGAGGAGTTTAGACCGGACCAAGAGAACGCTGGTATGGCTACATCGTGAAACGACGGAACCCAAAAAGGTCTTTTTTCCGTATCTGGGTCTTGGACCGTAGAATATCGAAGCATACCGAGCTTCTTGGTTACAGAAATCGTCTTGGGTGTAAAGTCTCGGTAGACTTCGAGGGTAGACTTGTGGTAGTCAGCCACAATATCATACCCCGTCTGGTCCGCAAGTCCAATGAAAGCATATATCTTATCCCGAGGATCCGTCGCCTCGTGACTCATAAAACTTTTCACCAGGTAGTCCCAGTCCTTGCTATGATGATTTCCAACGAGAAGCATGAGAGCGTTTGTGAAACCGAGAATCGTAGCAGGGTTCTTCAACACATTATGTGCAAGTAGCCAACCTGTGCGGGAGCGGTAGAAGGTTTCACCGGGGATAGTAATATCGCCCCAGAGGAACCTGTAAGACTTCGCTACAGATATTTCTTGTATGATCCAGACTCTGTTAAAGTACGGAAGACAAAGCATGTTGTTGAAGGTTATGTACCATGCCCCACCCCCCTTTCGGTAACCCCCCCCTTTCGGTAACCAAAAAAATCGCCTTCCCATACAAAACTCACCAAGTTCACTTTCATAGCTTTCAGTCATTCTGGAATCTATTCG
>JACYFE010008902.1:0-14796 GCA_014764975.2 Fusarium sp. DS 682
GTTTCGACTCAATTGTTAGATGTCAATCGGTATTGTGCATTGACCACAACGCTAAACTTTTGGTCTATATAGTCGGCGCAATCGACGATCAAGTGGGCACCAACCAAGTACACCAATACTTCTTAACCGCCTCGTTCATCCCTCCTAAGACCGCAACTTGCGACAACAAAAGAGAAACACAATTGCGCGCTTGAAATCGCCACCGATCTGCGACTCTCGCAGGCATTCTTTTATCTCCCTTGACTCGCAGAGTCGGCCTCGAGCTCCTTCGAAACCCCTGGTCGCGTATCCTGAACCTCGCGAGCTCACCTCTAGTTCGGTTACGTCGTGCCAGAGCCTAGCTCTCTACTAGCTAGCTCGACGAATGCGCATTTCCCGGGCTTTTTACCTAAAAGGCACTTACGACTCGCTGCGACTGGCCTTGATGCAATTCTGAGAGCTTAGGTGGGCCATCTTCAACCATCTTGTCTCCGCATCGCATTCTCCCCGCTACAAGCAAGCCGTGACGCGACAGAGAAAGTAGAAGCCATTCAGGTACCAACAGCCCAAACTATCTTCGCTTCGGGCGCCCAAAAAACCAGCGCTGCATTTTATTTTATTTTTTTTAGGGACGAGAGGAGAATAAGGTGAGAGTTCATACTTCAAACTCAGGTTGTAACTTTACCGACACCATCGCGAATCCCCTCGCAGCATGTCAGACTGCGCCATACCCTCCGCCGCCGTCGCCCCTCCAAGACCTCATCCCACCCGAAGCTCCTCGAGCTGAGGTTGGAGCTCAGAAAGCTTCACGACGGAAGCCGGGTTCCCACGACAACAGCGAACCTTTCCTCCTATACCACAAACTTTTGTAACTTTGCGATAGCCTGCGGCCAGGCTAGTTTTCCGAGCGATGGATGACAATGAACAACATTCAGACGGCGTTGGCAGTCAACGACAGCCCAGTACTGAACATACGCCCCAAGGAACTACTGCACAGGCTGGGGGAGCTTCCTCACAGAATCCTACCCCCACCTCATCGACTGCATCTGGTCCTGCGACGACCGACGTCGCCCGTACACAAAACTCGAAACGTCGCCGGGGATTGGGTGTTGTGACGCCCAATGCCTGCACAGAATGCCGCAAGAAGCGCGCAAAGGTATGTACATAGCAGATCAGATTACTTTCCCGAAGTCCCTGGTTGCTTATTCGGTTCTCATTCTTCACTTTCCCTGGACGTCATAGCATGTCCCACCACCACCATTTTATTTTTGCTTGTGATGGGAGTTTACAATGGTTCGATGCGCCGTCGTCTCGTCATATTGCTGGTCCCTCAATTCCAATTTTGCTAACCATTGATGTGATAGTGCGATGGCAAAAAACCGTGTGGACGCTGTAAAGCGCAGAAGGATATGGAGTGTGTTTACGAAATTCCCGTGCGCCAATCGAAGGAGAACCTACGAACCGAACTCGAGACCCTGCGGCAGAAGCAGCGTTCCAGTGACCAAGTCCTCGGCGCTCTTGTTCGATCAGATCTATGGGAAGAGGTTCTAACACGCCTTCGGAGTGGTCAACCCATCGAAACTATTTCAGAATGGCTCGCAAGCGGACCACACTCCGGGGAGAGCTCAATCCCTTCCTTTTCTTCCCGTCCCGGGGCGCCTACGATGGGCCCTACTCCGGGGTTTCCAGGAGGCGGATTAGGGACATTGGCAGCTATGAGTCTTGGTGTGAACCACCAACAACCGCTGCTGCCTCCGGTGAGGCCTGAGATGGGCCAGCACAGTCCGTGGCATTCTTCTTTTAGTCAGACTGGTTCAACGAGGAGTAACTCACATCCCGATGTGATGAATTGGCACACGGATGTGAGAGGACAGCCACAAAATCGAGTTGGATCCTGGGCTGAAGGGATGAATCCTGATCAAATCTCAGACGGTCTTCCACAATATCA
Source organism: Fusarium sp. DS 682 (assembly GCA_014764975.2). Taxonomy (NCBI): domain Eukaryota; kingdom Fungi; phylum Ascomycota; class Sordariomycetes; order Hypocreales; family Nectriaceae; genus Fusarium; species Fusarium sp. DS 682. The sequence goes on from JACYFE010008902.1 coordinate 1,928, forward strand.
CGGAGTTGAACAAATTCTGTCACCTTTGAACGAACCGGGACACCGAAGCCCGGCTGCAACATGGACTGCGGTTACGAACGATAGCGTTCTCGTCCAACATCTTCTGGCGCTGTATTTCTGCTGGGAATATCCGACATTTGCGTCCCTGAGCAAAGAACACTTTCTACACGATTTCCGAGAGGGACGACATCGATATTGTTCGCCCATACTGGTGAATTCCCTCCTTGCATTGGGCTGCCGCTTTTCGACACAGCCCATGTCTCGTGAGAATCCCAACGACCCGTACACATCTGGGGACCACTTTTTCAAGGAGTCCTTGCGATTATTTGCCCAAGAGACGGATCATCACACCCTTACAACTATCCAAGCTTTGGGGATAATGTCAATCCGAGAGGCTAGTTGCGGACGAGATTCAGAGAGTTGGTATTACGCTGGCCAGAGTATTCGACTCGCCATTGAGATGGGACTTCACCGGGTAATGGACGAAGGAGATGAGGATGAGTTAGCTGTGAAGTCAGCAACCTTCTGGGGTGCATTTGCCCTCGATCAGTACGTTGTGCCTTTCATCGTGAGATTTGGTTCTAACATATGCTCTTAGTGCATGGTCTCTCGCTACAGGCTCATTACCACAATGCTCCTGCTTCCCTCACTTACCTCCAAAGCCTGCGATAATAGGGGATATTGAAGCGTCTTTGTGGGTGCCTTATACCGATGATGGTGAGTATCTTTTTTTTCTCCAATAATTATTTCTGACTGTGATAGGGGCTCCCTTACAACACTCATACCAGCAGCCATCTAATGTACGTTCTGTATATAAATGCTTCTGCGAACTCAGCGAGCTGGTGCATCAATCTCTGTATATTCTCCACTCCCCCGGCAAACCTCTCAAAGCGAAGGAACTTTTAAAGATATACACGCAGTACCTCAATTGGTATAATCGCATACCCGAGGTCCTTCGACTGGGGCACAATTTTACCCCAGCTGTGCTGTTCGCTCAGTAAGTCTCGATAACAACCTTCCCTCAGGCTGGTCGCTAATCAGAACAGCATGTACTATCATTTCGCCATTCTCCTCTTATTCCGGCCTCTAATTAAGCTACGGATCCCTGGATCCCACGTGGCGCCCCGCGATGTGTGTTCACAGGCAGCCGACGCCATTCAAAACCTTCTTAGATCTTACTCTTCACTCTACACCTTGCGGCGAACGCCCTCGTTCGTACCATATTTTGTTCTAACATCCGCCATCATGCACCTGGCAATTGGTGCAACGACTGTCGGCTCAGATACGACTGAGGCCGATATGGAGAAAGCGGCCAAGGTGGATCCTCGGGTGGCCAAGGCCATCGCTCAAGGCATTGCTGATCTTACCGAGATGGCTCCTTGCCATCAATTTGCTGAGCAGGCACTCAACATACTACGTTATCTAGCCCTGAAGTGGAACATAGACGTTGAGAACAACGCCGACAAACTCACAGCAGAGGAGTACAATCGTCTGGTTATGCCGCATACGGGTAGTCTCAACTTCTTCTCACCTAATATGCGAGAAAGAGATATAACGTGCCAATGGGGCGCAGGGCCATTCATGTCGGAGCAGGTCCAAAGGGCGGGAGACAATATGGAAAACCCACTCTTCTGGCCATTCCCAATGCAAGGGCGGCCTATTCTTCCCGATGGTGATGAGCTGGCACAAGCAGGATTTGCGTTACTATAAACGATTTTGACGGTCATCTCTTTCTGCAAGGCATCCTGCTTATATATATCAAGTCCGTACACAACGGCTGGTGTCCCGGTGGTGTCGAGTATAGGGTGTTGGTCGGTGTTACAAAGCGAAATGGGGTCAAAGGCAAAGGAATGCGGCGGGCATTTTCTGGCGAAAGGGGCTTTGGTCTGTTGAGTCATTATCGCGGGTTCCAAAAGCGATTTGTTATGTGTACCAACATTTGTGTAAGAGGGAAAAAAGTGTGATTGCATGGTATCATGGGTCCGGGTCGGGCTTGTTGCTTGCTATAGGAGGGTTTGATGTACGGAATACCCTGGAGAGGAATAAAATCGCCAACTCTACCCATGCATTTGTTTGTTCTGAGGCTTGCATGTGTCATTTGGCATGCAGGTCGATGAATGCGCAGCGTTTGCTATTGTAGCCTGATTATAACGCATGGTTTCATGATTGAGACCATGTAGATTGGGGAGTAGAAATGTGTTTCTATCTCCAAACAAGTGATGTCTACTGCTTACCTACATGCTTGTAAATGCGCAAAGGCTCATTGCAGCAAGCAGCCTCCTATCAATCACTCGCAAGCATCATGCGTCTCACAAGGAATACATGACAAGTCACTCACTGTCCCTCCATCATGGTACATCAACTCTGTAGCCTTGATTAACTGCCATTTATTTCCGACTATCCGTTCTAGAACCTAACGCATGTATCACATTGCGCTGTGGCTCAACCCATTCACAGGTCGCGGCGTTGAGCGTGATGCACGATCCCGCATACCCCCTGAATACACACCAGTATGATGCTTCAAATATGCACTTTATGCAAATCGCCATGATTCGGATGCGCAACGGCCATTTTGTTATTTATACTCTGAGATTGAGTGGTGGTTTGCGGAGAGGCCGTATGCAGGTTCCCGAGATCAAGCACACGACGGGTACTGAGCGTTTCTCAGGGGTTTTCTATCTCTTCTTCTTCCGTTGCTTTCTTCTTCCTTCTTTAACCCATTTGAAATAATATATGTGTCTTGGGGGGCTGCTTTTGGAAAGACTTTGAAGACAATTGTTGAATGGCGACACAAGCAACGAACTACCCCTTTTCTACGACGCTACGAGCCAATGCACAACGACCCAACGACGGAATTAGAATCAGCGATCAATCGATACACGCTCCGCATAGAAATATTACTGGATAACGAGGGTCTTTGAGCGATTGCGAAAAAGGTAGACTGCTGGAACATGTTGTGTCTAGTGCCCATGGGTTAATAGCAATATTTGAGCGCAGGACACTCACACTCTACGAAATCACCAATACTCCATTGTTGAACTGACAAATCAATTCCCACCCAATTTGGACTTGAGATTCTGAATTACAACTTCGACTTCCGCCGCTCCAAGGTTCTTGAGCCTTCCTGCCCACCGCTCCTGAAGCGTGCACCGTCCTTCGATCGACAACGACCGTTCTTACCCTACCGATTTAGAACAATACATGTCAATTCAACAATAGAAAGCGCTCGTCAATAATAACCAACATCTTGTTTGACAATTGTGCTCCGCTTGGAAAGGAGGTAATTGCATGAGCTTGGCACATCCCCACACACCAGCGCAACACGCTTGACACTCATCACATATACTCCAACCATCAGAACGACGAACATCAAACCATCCTCATATTGAAGCTCATATCAAATAGATCTTCAAGGTCTTACAACTCTTTCTGATTGGATGCCCTGAGACTCTTTATTGGCTACTGCGCTGGGACCCCATCGGAGCCACTCAAGCCCGCGCACCGATATCAACCTCCCGCTAAGACCTCCAGCTACATATCTGCCAGTGGCACCTGGCTGGCACCTGGCGTCAACTTCATATCCTCAATTTCATCCTCAAACTTGAATCCTGAGTTGAGTCCTTAGGCATACCTGCCTTTACCACCTGAGTCTGCGCCCGCAACTTCCCCGTTCTCGGCCCTTATTCCTCCTCTCGCCTTCTCTTTCTTCAGAGTTGCTGGGTAACAGACAGTTCAAGACTGCAGCTTCTTTTCTTTCTTTTACTGCTGAGCTTTCTCTTCATCTCCACTCATCTTCATCTCTCTTCTTTGATTGCACTCATCCTTTTCACTATCATCCACCTTCATACACTCTTCACATTCCATCATCTCATCTCATCCAGCATTCAAAGCCTATTTGATCTGCTATCAAGTTTTCACTTCACTCTCCAACGTTACCACTGCTCTTCATTCTTCCTTCCCACGTCACTATTGACAGTTCTCCTTGGCCCCGAGTTCACCGCGAGGTTGGTCATCACCTGGCAAGATGGACTACCAATACAAGGTGAGTGCAACAACCATGCCTCTTCTCCAGATACTAATGCCTTCAAGGCCTCCAGAGACCAGTCCTCTTCAGAGATCATTACTCAACATGTCAAACACAAAAACGATCTCCCATTTTCTGCGAGCGTTCCCTGGCACATGGCCTCGGAATTTCCTCACACAAGTGAACTGATGTCAATCGATCCTGCTCCTCTTCCTCAACATCCGGCGTACAGGGAAATACCTGAGCATGATGCCAAGAATGCCTACCTCGAGTTTCAGTATCTTACCAACCGTTTTGAGGGCACTGAACTTCTTCGGCAAGCTATTAACTGCTTCAGGAACAAGCCTACCATGATGGAGGGGGACAGAGATGACAATTTCTACATCTATACTCAAGTCAGTTACCATTTCTTCTTCCTCAAATCATGCACTAATAACTATAAGGTACATGTCCAAGGCTACTTGTTCGCTAAATCTGGGCCTGCTTGTCGAATCTCCTTCTCGACAGAGCGTTCGTCGACCAAGGTAGACTGGAGACAGTCAACCCGACTTACTTCTGGTACCCTTGTTGTGTTGTCTCCCCGCGATGACAACTTTAACACCACTTGCTATGTCGCAGTTGTTGCAGCAAGATATATTGTGGGTGGCCTCGAACCCAACCCTGAGGATAACGAAGATGAGAACACCCCGCCCCGGATTGAGATCTTCTGGGCCGATTGCGACACTGCTATTTTCGATCCTTCGGTCGAGATGGTTATGCTTGAGGCCAAGGGAGGTTATTTCGAGACTGTTCGTCACGCAATGGTCGGATTACAACAAGCTGCAAAGTTCGAGTAAGTTTTATCCGTCTGTATCCTCAATTCTCAAGCTAACATGGCATCAGATCCAAGTTTGACCAATACATCATCCATGGGTCGAACAAAGAGCACACAGCCGCCTATCTCGAGAATACCCCCGGGCAGACTCCTTTCATCCCTTCAAGGGCCGGTCTCTTTGACCCTTCTCAAAAGGAAGCTTTCGACCGCATGACCCATCAAGAGCTTGCTGTCGTCCAGGGCCCTCCTGGTACCGGAAAGACGTTCACATCAGTCGTGGCCCTTGAAAGCTTGGTTCAAACTCTCAAATCCCGACAATATAGACATGAAGCCGCCGCACTTATTATCGTTGCGGCTCAAACCAACCACGCCTTGGATCAGCTTCTGGATCGATGCTCAATTTTTGAAGCCGTCATTGTACGTCTTGGTGGGCGTACAGAAGACGAAGCAATTGAAGAGCGTTCTTTGTACAATCTCAAGGTGAACTCAAAGATCCTTCGAGGTGGTGTCAGGGGTGAGATGGGCCGCAAAAAAGCTCTTCAAAGAATTGAGAAGTTGCTGGCGGATTGCTTCCCTGCTTTTCTAATCCCAGCGCAAGAGTTCCTTCAAGAGGGGCTCATCTCTGAAGCGCAATATGAGTCGTTGGATGACGACCAGTGGGAGTCTGCCGCTTTGGTCAGTGGCGATGACGGAACTGAGATCGACTCTCCTATTGCACACTGGCTCCAGGGTTGTGTCGAGCAAGATAACACTTATGTCTACCGCCCCCCTGTTAATCAGATTGAGGCTCCTGCCAACAATGAGAACCCCAACGATGAGTCGAAGCAGGAGAAGGACCGAGAACGGCTCCAGGGCGAGTTCTTTGCCATGAAGTTCTATGTCACTGGTACGCTGCCAGGCGCGCTCAAAAAACAGGCCGGCTGGTCCCATCAAGCCCGTAGGTTGCTGAAACAGCATGAGGACCTGTATAAGATCAAGCCACAACAGCGCGGCATGGTCTATCGCTTCTTGCGACAAGAACTTGTTCGCGCCCGAGCTGAAAAGTTCCCCCAGCTTCTCAAAGAGTACCAGCAAGCCTGCGACGATGTCAAGATCAGCCGATGGGAAAACGAAATCAAGGTCATCAAGGACGAAAAGATTGAGATATTGGGTTGCACAACCACCGGACTGTCCAAGTACCGCGGTCTAATCGCTGCATTGAAGCCCCGCATATTGATGATTGAGGAAGCCGCTGAGACTCGAGAAGCAAACATCACCTCTGCTCTCTATCCCAGTTTGGACCAGGTCATCCTCGTCGGTGATCATCAGCAACTTGTTCCATCTGTAGATGTGCGAGAACTCGGCTGTGAGCCTTACAACATGCATGTCTCATTGTTTGAGCGGCTGGTCAAACTCAACTTACCATACAGCATGCTTCGAGTCCAGCGTCGTATGGTTCCTGCGATCCGCGAAGTAGTCAACGCCTTTTATCCCAAGCTCACGGATCATGCCTCTGTCTGTGAACCAAGCAACCGGCCTCCTATTCCAGGAATGGGCGGGAAGACCCTTTGGTGGTTTCAACACGAGGGGCTAGAGAAGCAGAGCGCCAACGACTTTTCGTTCTCAAACCCAGATGAAGCAGACATGATGGTGGGCTTCGTGCGATATCTTGTTCAGAACGGCGTGGACCACGACCGAATCACCATGTTAACCTTCTACAAAGGTCAGGTCACCCTCCTCTTTGAGAAGCTTCGGCAAGACGCTGTTCTCAATATCAAGAATCCCACAAAGAAGTGGTCGGTGAGGACTGTCGATGGCTTCCAGGGCGAAGAGAACGACATTGTTCTGCTATCTCTAGTGCGAAGCAACCGTCCGGGCTTTATTAGCAATGAGAATCGGGCGGTCGTGGCCCTCAGCCGAGCCAAATGCGGGATGTTTATCTTTGGCAACTACGAATGTCTTCTGCGAGATGAAAAGACTGAGGCTTACAATACATGGAACAAGGTGTTGGAGGTATTTGTGAGCCGCAAGCTTGTCGACAACTACCTACCAGTCGCCTGCTATAACCATGGACAACGAACAAATATCCATAGCGCTAAAGGCTGGCAATACATCGCCGGAGGTGGTTGCGACAAAAGTTGCGAGTACATGTGTGCAGAGGGCCATCCATGTAGGATTACATGTCACAAGTTCGCCCAGAGCGAGATCAAATGCCTGGAGAAGTGCCAGAAACACTTGAAGTGTGGCCATCGGTGCGACTCCCTTTGTTGGCAACCATGCAAATGCCCTCAAAAATGTCACGATCCTCCAGAGGTCAAGTTGCCACTTCGTACTTCTGATCTACCCGTTGCAGCTTCAAGGCCACCAAAAGGCCCCGGGGGTAGTGGCTTCCAGGCAACCCGGGGCCATGGGGCAAGTAGAGGTGGCTTGAAATCGGCCAATAATGGCGGGAGAGGAGGGACAGTCTCTCAGTCTCGGTCGCGAAACAGAAGAAGGAAGAGAGGATCGAGCCGGGAATCATCCTCAAGTCGCGATCCCGAAACCCAGCAACCCTGGAACAACCCCAGTGCCGAAGCTCAGCAACACCACTTGGAGCCGACCAGTGAGGAGATCATGGAAGGGGGCTACTATGCGCACAAATTTCAGCAAAGTCAAGCTGCGGGTATTGTTACGAAAACAACTACTCGTTCTGAGAGTGCCACGGACGGGAGATGGAGCCCGGACAAGATGGCGCAAAAGGACAAAGAATTGTTGAAGGAGGCGAGGGCCAAGAGACTGGGGGATCCGGTGCAAATGCGTGTCAATTCGACTTTCCAGCAGACGACAACTACGGCCAATGGCGAGCGGAAGTACGGGGAGATTTATCGGTCAACTTATACGATCCAGCCAGTCATTCGCGACGCAGGATCAGGTACTGGTAGTGTAACCGAGTCATCTGTAGATGACGAGGAGGAGGATCTGATCAGCTTTGATTGAAGAGCGAAGAAATATCTACATATTCTGCACACCAGGTCGTACTCATCTGACGAATACCGCCAATGGTTTGAGAGTAATGTGGACATGGCTAGATTGCCTCTCAATCGCTGGATTGAGGTGAGGTCAACTGGGACTGAGTTGGGGAGTGCGGTGGAAATCGTAAACTTCATTAGGTAGATAGCTATTGGTGTAGAAATTGTACAAGTATTGTATCAAAGTTTTGAGTGTCGGTGATTGAGCGAAACATGGACTAGAGAAGATGGAAGGCTTGAGAAAAAGAATGGAATCCATTTCTGGCCAATTGCTCTACACCCTTGCCCTCGCTTTCGAGGCTTCGGCTCCACAAGGAATGTGCATGTGCATATCACTAAGACACATGGGGCCATGTCCAACTCCAACTCCAATTAAACGCGACGCGAGTGAGCTTCAAGTTAATAAACTTGGACCTTTGTTCATCCCGCCCCGCAGTTACAACGACAACATAACCTAACCAAGAGCCCTTTCTACGCATCGAATCTTGGCTCGGATAGCTTCAACTTCTTGTCCGATCATCGGCGACTACGTACGAAGCTTCAAAGACGACTGATCGACCCTGCGCAAGGCTACAGGCTCTTTGCGACACATCGAATGCGATTGACGATTGGATCCTTGGCTTGAAGATTGCTTCATGTATCACTGCAATTAGGCATTTCTCGGGCGAATATACTAGAAATGTAAGCTCTGGTCACGGTCTACGGCCAATCTCTTTGTCATCCCTTCATCAAACTGCCCTTGAACCTAGCTAACTCCCCAGTAATCATAATGACCACCCTAGACGACGATCGAATGTCCGCCAGCTCGGCTGAATCGGACAACGACAATGATAATGACAACGATAACGACCGCAACGAGCAGGACAACGACGCCGACGAGGCAATGGAAGATGTAGACGGCAACGACGGCCAAGATCAAGACGCAGAAGGTGATGACGACGATAATAACGACGAAGAGGACGAAGACGAGAACCCTGATGCAAATGACGATGCGGAAGGTGATGCAGACGGCGATGCAGAGGGTGAAGGCGAAGAAAGTCAACCAGCGGCTACAGAAAATGATCAGACGAGTACTCAGATAAGATCCGAGCCGGATGAATCACAATCGCAAACGAGGAAATCTGCTACACCGGCGCCGAGTCTGGATAAACGATGGCCGCAGCCGAGACCGGAGTACATCAATGCGGCTCTTTACGATATCGTTCCGACCATGGCAGCGCCGCAATCGACGAGTGTAAACGCAATGGCCATCACGCCTGATCTGCGGTATTGGATCACTGGAGGTTCGGATGGGTACATTCGCAAATACGACGGACCCAATACCATCAATGGAAAGCTGCCTTTGACGGTTGCTCAGAGACATCCCTTTGTGGACAGCGTTACAAAGGCTGGTATTCTGATGTCGTACTGGGAGAACGAGGAGCCTGCACCTCCAGGACGAGGTGACCAGGAACATATTCTCTCGCCGGTATACTCCCTAGCGGTTCAATCGCAAGCTCTTTGGCTACTCTCAGGTCTGGAGTCTGGCGGTATCAATCTGCAGAGCGTCCGACACGACGAAGGCAAGCGAATTCACTGTCTCCAGCAACACACAAACGCTGTATCAGTCTTGACAATGGCACAAGATGAAAGGAGCGTTCTCAGCGGCGGATGGGACAAGAACATCTTCGACTGGGATCTCAACACAGGCCAAACGATCCGGAGCTTCGACGGAAACGCAGGTCAAATCTCGGCTCTTGAACTACGACCCGCCAGCGGCGCTCCCGTCCCAGAAGACCATGATGAGCCGCCCCCGTCAACAACAATGGCTACCAACAATGGCGCTCCTATAGCAAACGGCAACTTTACAGATGGACTCACAAACGAAGGTATTGACGAGGATATGACGGCTCAGTTCAACGCCAACCCTAGCAATGGTGACGGTGGAGCGGCGTCGCCTGCGCACGACAGTCTCTTTGGAGGAAGTGATGCGGGAAGTTTATTCGGTGAAACGAAAGAAGACCAACCTTTCGGCCACGATGATGATGTGTTTGGCACAGGATCAATGGATATGATGCCTGCTCACGGTCAAGACAGCGCAATGGATCATTCAGCAGACATGGCCGCTCTCGAAGCAGGAAAAGACCCAGAACCTACACCAGCTCCAGCTCCGGCACCAGTCGTTGCACCGCCACCGCCTGAACCATCACAAGATACAAGCGATGCAATGGACGTAGATCTCGTACCAGCTCCAACACAAGCTACAGAACCCTCTCAACCAACACAAGACTTGCAACCCCCAGCTCCCAGAGACGAACCCGCTTCTCCATCCCTAATGCTAACATCCCATACCCCAACGCACCACGATCCCACACAAACATCAAACACGACATTCCTCTCCGCGGCCATGGACGGCACGTTGAGGGTCTGGGACAGACGTCAGCCTGATCCTGTTGCTCGTATTGGTACGCGAAATGGTGTTCCGCCATGGTGTATGGGCGCATGCTGGAGTCCCAATGGTAACAACATCTACGCGGGTCGTCGAAACGGAACGGTGGAGGAATACGATATCCACAAGGCGAAGAGGAACTGGGAACCGAGGAGAACGCTCAAGTTTCCTGCGGGTAGTGGAGCCGTGAGTGCTGTGAAGCCCATGATAAACGGTCGTCATCTCGTCTGGTAAGTCCCCAATCTTTATTTACCCAGACATACTTCTATCCGTCAAACCTATACTAACGAGTCAGCGCCTCCCACGATATTCTCCGTCTTTACGATCTCCGTGAATCACCCTTCAAGCACTCGAGCGTTCCCTTTCTCATTGTTCCTGGTCCTCCTCGCGCAGGTGTCATTTCCAGCCTGTACATCGACCCGACGAGCCGTTTCATGCTCAGCGCTGCGGGCACGAGAGGCTGGGAGGGTACGAGCACAGAAGTCCTGATCGGTTATGAGATTAAGGCTACCAATGGATAATCCAAGAAGGAAGAGAACCTTGGGTATGCTTTTAAACTGGGGGCAGATTTGGGAGATGCTTTTCTTTGTTTGGAGTTTATGATGATGGAGTTTGGCTATATATAGGACTCACCAACCTCTTGGTGTAACTCAAGAGCTATACCATTATGCTTGAATTGTTCTCAATTATAATCATTCAAGATGACAATAAATGACTTGGCAATCTACGTCCACATTCATCGCAGCCAGATTTGGAACCTAAGCTCAATCAGTTCAGTCATGCTACTCATGAGTTGAGGCCATCCATTTACATATATTATCACGGTTTCACATCACTCAGCATCAATTCGAGACAAAGAATACAGACAAAGGAAAGTTGTTATTGTACCAGCCATATGAGGTCCAGTCTAGGTCTCTATGAGACGTAGCGTTGCTATGAATCCCCCTCTTCTCCCTCTGACTTACACCAAACACTTACCTGTTCATCTCTCATTTACACATTCTGCGCAAAGGCCGGCTTTCACTCTTTACTTCAGGTCTGGCCTACACCAAATACTTACCTCAACTCCACTCCCATCTCTCAATGCTTTAGCAAAGACCAGCTTCGCTCATCACTCCCCTTCTCACTCCCTCTCATCTCACTCACTTCCGCCCCGAATGCCGTCGACTCCCCACCTCCGATCGCCCGTGACATCTCCGACTCGTCCTTCTAAGAACCTCCGTAAGACTATCATCCGGAACAACCGTCTCCCCACTCCCCGGCACGCCCGGCCAAACAGTAACATTACTCCCCCCAAACACCGACGGCTCAGGCCCAATCTGCTGCCCCGTCACACTATCCCTCCAAGTCTGAATTCTAGTCTGAACATTCTCGGGAATATGCTGAAGAGGCCGGGGCCAGTTATCCTGCGGTGCGTGAGGTGCTTCGCGAGGATTCAGGAAGAACTGCGATGAGCGCACGGATTGAACATCTATGTCGCGATGGGGATTGCCAAAGGTTTCAACTGCGAGATGATCTTCTCCGTCGCCGAGACGATGGCGGTGCACGATGATCTCACCTGCGTTTCTGTTGTCGCGACGGGGGATGTTGGCGAAGAGTGCATCGTTGCCAGCGTCGTAACTCACCTTGTGTCTAAGTCTCTGCTCCTCAGACGGCTCCATCGAAACACGACCAAGCATACGGTTCAGCCCCGAATCTCTAGGAATAGCCTTAGGCATACGTGTAACAGCTGATCCAGCAGAGTGCGACCACGCTGAGCAAAACTGCTTCTCAGGTTGAGGCAGTGGAGCAGGAAGAGGCTTAAATACATCATCATCATCCTCCTCGTCAGAATCTTCCTCTTCACAGTCAGTACAGCTACAATCATCCTGTGGTTTAGGAGGAACATCAGCATAGCGACGCCATTCAGCAGCTGTGAGGTTAAGTTCCGGAGGGGCGTTTGCGAGACGAGCTGCTCGTGTTGCGGATGTGCTTCGGGGGTAACGACGACAATGGCGGCTGCGACGTTTAGGATTAAGGGAGGGACCCATTGTCCATTGACCCAAAGCGTCGAGAAAGCCGACTTTACGGCTACTGCGCTTGTGAGGCATTATGGATGAGGGTCCTGGTGGTGTTGTTGTGTTTGTGTGTTAGTGTTTGTGAACAAGATGGGAGAATACCTGAGTTGTGATGATGCTCTGGGTTGAGGATCTCAAAACTGTTGGCGATGACGAGAGAAGATGAGATGTTAGAAAGAAGATCAACATCGTTATATAGGTGCTCATGAAAAGGCGACACTGCTAGAACAATGAGGGATCATTGACGGTGTTCATGAGGCTGTCACCATTGTTTACGTCCATGTTCACCACAAGTGAATGAACAAAGGCGGACATTAACCATGATGAAAGAACAAGTAACTTCACCTTAGGCAGCTGCATCAATTACAGACATCCTGTAGAGGTGAAGAAACAGATCAATTGACATCATCATTCACCAGGTCTCACTTAAAGAGTGATTTGTTTGGTGATGACTTTACAACTCTACACCAAGTCAGCCAGATTATCACATCAGACGTAGACAATGTCAATAAAACTCACGTAGGTATTACAGCCGAACGCATCGGAACTCGCGACTACA
>JACYFE010008904.1:0-27086 GCA_014764975.2 Fusarium sp. DS 682
AGTCTCTTAAGCTGCTGGAGTGTGATAACCAAAGCCTCCATATCATCCCCATTAAGTGATGAGAAACACTGCAGCCACTGTAGCAGCTGAATCACAGGTGCCAGATGTCTTTGAGAGTCAATTGATAGACATGCCTCCTCGACGAACTACCAGAGCTTCCAAAGCTAAATTGGCCAATGAGCCTTCACCACCTTCACCTTCACCTTCACCTACGCAGTCATGTCCTGAACCCTCTTCTAAGCGCAATACCAGGGCAAAACTACTTGATCCGGAGGCAAATGGTAAGAGATTTTGCAATGAGAGTGTACAATAATCATTGGTGACAGCCTAACATTGCCTTAGAAACAACTTCTAAGCTCCCTGCCACTCCAAGTCGTCCCTTGCAGCCTCTTCAGCAAAACTCAGTTGTATTGGTAGATGTTGGCTCAGCCAAGAACGGTGTACAATTTGCATGGCAAATAAGTGGTTGCGGGTATAATCCACACCCGACGATTGCAGGGATTTGGAGGATGCGATCGGCCGCGTTAGCTCATGCAGTAACGGTCTTGATGATGTGTCTATGTAATCATGGCTGGGCTTGTATTTGCGGAGAGATGATTGGGATGTTCAGGGACGACCCTGTGCGTTCGGCGATACTTGTCATCGGTTTATGCAAAGGGACATTCTTCACATATGAATGGAATCTCTATGCAGCAGAGTGGACAGTAGTTCAAAGGAAATCAGGCTTGCTTGTTCGTCGGATGTGATGTAGAGACTCATTGAACTCTCGTATTCCATTCTTCTACTGACAGAAATGCGGGATGGCAATATCTCAACAGTGAGGCAAGACTTTTTGAAGAAGCCCTCAAGCTGTATCCTTTCTGAGGATACTTAAAGCTGTGTTCTCAAATTCATCACCGAACTGCAATACCGATCTCCACTGACTGGGGATAGCCGTTGCTCCGTCTCTCGCTCCCAGCATTCCTCCCGCAATGGCCCCATTTGTATCTGTATCCGATCCGATCCGAACCACGTCCACCACGATGTCTTCCAAGCTTCGGGGGTCCAAGGCTGCCGCGATGGAGAGGCTCAGTGACTCAAGGACGTAGCCGCTACATCGACCTTTCAGTTCCGGTGGAGGTCCCTTTTCGGCCATGCTCGCCACGTTGAGAGACTTGCCGAGTTCAATCGCTTGACATACTGGGCCAGAGGCTCCTTCTAGCGTTTCCGCAACCTTGAGACCTGCTTCGATAGCTTCCATAGGGTCGACTTGATCGATGAGTTTTGATACGATGGTGTTGTAGGCTGCACACGCTACGGTGCATCTCTTGTCGTCGTGGGTAATTTTGCTGATACGCAAGCTTTCCTCGACGAGCTTCTGAGGATCATGCTGAAATAACGCTGTAGGAATGCATCGCATCAAGCTTCCATTTCCAGCGCTTCCCTCTCCAGCTCCTGCGCGGTCGGGGTCTCTTGTCTTCTTGTATTTGCTAAGCCCGTCGAAGGTGGCTCCTCCAATGTCTTCCGGCCGACTTCCTGGTCGTCTACCTGGCCATTCGCCACGAAGCCAGTTGATGAAGTAATCACCCGCCAGACGCGCGATGTCGTCGCCTGCCTTGTAGTCATGATATGCGAGAAGGACTCCGCGAGTCATGTCGGTGTCATCTGTTGCGTGGCCCGGTGACCAACGAAACGGGCCTCCGCCTACGATCTCTCGAAGACCGAGGGGATACTCGTGGGCGATATCTGTGTGAGTCTTGAACTCAAGCGTTGCACCAAGTGAGTCGCCAGTGTGGACACCCAGCAACGCGCCGATGACGCGGGACTCGCGAGGCGAAAGTTCAGTATTTCTTCGAGGGGAAGTCATGCTGAGCTCCTCGAGTTTGTATCCTGCAAATGTTGGAGATTGCTGATTTAATTTCTACTTAAAGAGCCAAAGGGCGGGGGCTGAGTAGAGGCTGAGCCTGTCAGCCTCGCGCGGGAGCCACGCATTGCTGCCTGCCATGAATGGAGCTGATCAATTTTGGTAGAGTTTGCAGAGCGCCTGAATAAAGACACAATGGTACAGATGTAAGACTAAGTAAAAGGCTAAAATAAACCATTTAAAGGACAATCTAAATTTACCATAAATTATCCTCAACTAACCTAAATTTACCAAATTATTTTTATCACTGACAATTGAGGTCATCAGTTTTCTCCACTGCCATTCCCTACCTAATGGAAGGAATTCCAGCAGACCCACAGGTGGTTTAGTTATAATTACAGGGCAACCTTCAGGGCTTATGGCCCACCGTAGGAACTTAACCTCGGTCGGTACAGTGGGCGTGCAAAAGTTCCACTGTCAGTTCTGGTGTCAATAACCTTTGAGATACTCATCAAACAGGATGAATTGAGAAACCTGGGTTGACTTGCCAGATCCCGTATCGCCAACAACAATGGTGACCTTGGAAGAGTTAGTCAGTTAACACATATGCTTCATTGTCATTATACGAGAGCGTAAGATATTGAATCGATTAGAGAGTAAAGAGACCATATACCACGATCCAGATGATACAGCCAGAGGCGTGATTATAAAAAAGATGAATGACGTACTTGTTCTGACTGATACTTGTCAAGAAATTCCTGCCGCTGAGAACAGACTGGGAGCTTCTGGTATCGATCTTTGCGGAGCTGGACAGATTGCTCCGAGTACTCCTTGCCTGGGAAGAAAGGGTTCATCTTGCCATCCTCGATGGCCGAGGCATCAGAGGCAGTCGTCTTGTTGCGTTTGAGCTTCTCCATGCTCTGTAAGTTCGGTTGTTGTTGTTGTTGCGGTTGTGATGTGATTTTGGTTGGGATTGTGGTTGTGAAATGTTTGGTTTTGTTTATTCTGATCCTTCGTTAGAGTTGCTGCGAGGATCCACGTGACAAGTGAAAGAACTTGCTCAATATAAGAACCATCTGACTTCTCGTGCGGTGGTAGCTAGCTGCTGGCACTGCTACCATTAAGGGGCATGATTTGGGCTCCATGACTCGGAATTTATAGAAAAAGCTTATCGTAATACTAGATGAGCCACTTACTGCACTGTCATTTATTATCTGCTATATTCCATTGAGGCTTAGCTTTGAGCTTGTGTAGTGGTTGGGCAAAATGCCAGAAAGGAGAAGAGCCTGTTTACAACCTGCTGTAAGAATGTTGCGAGATTGCCCAACTCGTCGATATCACATAGAAGCATTAAATCTTATCAATATTTCTGATTCCATAGAGGCTGTTTAGCAGAGGTTCTATCAAATATTGCGTTTCGTAGATCATGAGGCGCAAAATCAGGACCTTGGTCGCTGTCTGGTGTCGTAGCATTGCGAGCGAGAGGACGCCATTCGAGGCCATGAGGACGTCGGCAAGCGATTAAAAGGCATTCTAAGCCTCTGAAATACTAAATCAGATGTTTTCAACTTGCTTTGGAGATGAAAAGGGCTTTTCCGTCGACGTTTGCGATGTCGTGATGCTCTTGTTCTTCTTGTGTTGCGACTGACTCCGAGTTCGGCTGCCGCTTTCCGTGGGCTAGCGACAAGGTGCTTCATTGCTCGGGCATGGTGGTGGAAGTAAAGATGGGACAGCCTATCAAGCTTTCCTAAACGTTCAACTTCTGTGATTTCTAGGAAAACATTTTCGCAATTGGGCCTTAGGTTGTACGATTGAGCTGTTTGTTGTGGATGCTGCAGGACTACTGTGCCGAATAGCATCACTGAGCTTCACATTGTTTCCAACAAACCAATTGCTTTCAAGTATCAGAGCTTATCTCCGACCAATTCACTTGAGACGCCCGAGGCAACAGCAGATTTAGACAATGGAACGTTACGGAATACGGCTCCCGGACATAATCATCGCGTCCAGTATTTCCAGGCGCCGCTGCCCTACAAGTGGACCCATGATCGACAGACAACCATTAAATTAGTGGCCAAAGAATCAGAATGCCACTAAAACGCCAACTGAAAGCCGGCGATAACACTAATCTCCAGGCGATTACACCTACATCATCCAGATCGTAGATAATTTCTAAGCCCGAGATCGCCGAGCTAAAGCCACTAAGATAAGCGTCGAGGTTACGGGCTTGGTTATAAGATGACAAAAAGCCTGGTTTTGGCATTCCAACTTTCGTAAATTGATATGACATCGAATTGCAACATGTCACCGACAAAGGGCCTTGTTCTCGTCACCGGCGCAAATGGCTTCATCGGCGCGCGCACCGTTGAAGCCTTTCTCTCCGCCAATTATGCGGTCCGTGCAGCCGTACGAAGTCAATCCTCAGCGTCAAGCCTCCTCTCCGCGTTGCCTTCATACGCCTCTTCAGGTCAACTCACAAGGATTTTAGTTCCTGATCTCATGGCCAGAGGAGCTTTTGACGATGCAGTAAAAAATGTAACAGCAGTCGCTCATATTGCAGCGCCAGTAGACTTCTCCAACACAAATATCGAATACGTCATCGGTTCTTCTCTACAAGGAACACTCGGAATTTTAGAGTCGGCTGCCAAAGAGCCTACTTTGAAATCTTTCGTCTACATGTCTTCCATTGTAGCTGTGAGAGGCTGCAAACCAAAGTACCCAGAGAAGGGTTATACAGAAGAAGATTGGAATGACCAAATTGAGGATGCGATGGAGAAGGCGGGCTCGGAGGTGACAGGCCATCAACTCTACGTCGCAAGCAAGGTCAAAGCAGAGCGCGCGTTCTGGGAGTTCCGAGAAAAGAATGCAGATCGCATCAACTTTACCATGACTGCAGTCAACCCTGTCTGGGTAGCTGGACCGCCACTCATTCTGCCCGATGACCCAGAGAAGCTGAGTGAGACTGCCATAGTTCCTTATCGCATTATGAACGGACAAAACATGCCAACTGCTGGGCCTGGTAACGGAACGCATGTCGACGTGCGGGACGTGGCAAGGCTTATGGTCTTTGCAGTTGACAAGAAGGAGGTGGCTGATGGACAACGATATATCGCTGGTGGAAACAGCAACTTTGCCAATATTCAGGCTTATCGCGACTTATTGCGCAAGGCATATCCTGATAGACAAGGAATCATTGGAGAAGGCGAACCAGGGAAAGGGTATTTGCCAGATTACAGTATTCCTCAAGGGGGGTTCAAAGTTGATGCTAGCATTGCTGTTACAACCACTGGTCAGGGTTGGATCCCTTTTGACCAGATGGTCTTGGAGTCTGCAAAGGCATATGAGAGGTACTTCTGAAGAGGCCACTCCCCATCATATCATCATGCCTCTCCTGAACGGCATATTTAGATAGAAGGAGTAATGATACGCAAAAGCGATATCAGTCTTGTTACCATACATTATCAATCAATTTCCCAGAAGCTTTTGTTTGTTGTTTTTCATCGCACTTCTCAACCAAATGTCACCCTAAGCCTGTCGTAACTCCATTCTGCAAAATGATTATCCGCTAAACTACTCAAATTTCCAAGATACAGGTAAAGTTCATCTATCTTTCAGCTTTTAAAGTTCCAGAATTGCCTGTTTCTTCTGGCTGCCTTCTTTCATGAGCCAAGCACTGATCCTTGTGAAAAGCTGGGCATTCCGGCGTACATGTTCTTAGCTTGGACCACGAATTTACAGTTTTCTTCTCCTTCTGTTTAGGCTGAGTCACGTAACCATCCTCATCTCCACCATGCCATTTCTCTTTGTTGGAGTATTTGTCCTCTTCAGCAGCCTTCCTATCAGCTCTCCTTTCTCTCATCTTCTTGATTTGGCGAGCGAGAGCATATACGGGCTCAGCTGCGACGTATACCGGACACATGAAAATTGATTGGGAAAAGTGATTCAGGTCGTTATCGCCGCCAGGGGCATGTTCACCTTTGGGGTCCTGCTTGAATGGAGTTGTTATTAGCTACCTGCGCTGATACTAGGGACTCCACCCTACACAGTTTGATCTAACCTGCATTCTCGGGTCTTTGCTGGTGAAGGGAAGCGGGTGCGGTCGCATTGTCATGATTGCTAATCTGAAGTAATATAATTGTGTAGTTTGTTGCTTATTAAACGGGAAGACTGCTCTGAAGTACTATCGTGGGGAGGATAAAGTTAA
The DNA here is from genome assembly GCA_014764975.2 of Fusarium sp. DS 682. Lineage (NCBI taxonomy): Eukaryota > Fungi > Ascomycota > Sordariomycetes > Hypocreales > Nectriaceae > Fusarium > Fusarium sp. DS 682. Next base: position 6,048 of record JACYFE010008904.1, read on the forward strand.
GGGCTTAAAGCAACAAAAACTCAAAGAACGCATATGAAAGAAGAAAAGAAAGAAAGAGAAAAAGGCTGAAGTTCTGCATAGAAATTGCAGTCAAATCGGGAGGTTTGTATCATGTATGCAACTGAAGCGGTATTGTGTCTATGTCATCACGCAGGATGACTGCGCAAATATCTAGAGTAAGCGGTCGATCTTCAGTCGGACGACGAAACCGGCGATTGAGGCTTCCAATCAGGTGCATGGCCCCCAATATGATGCCTTGGCTGTTCCTTGTTTTCCGGGGTACTTGGTCTTACGCCAAGTTTCATTCCGCCTGTCGCTGCTCTCACAGGGCTTAGTGGCCGCCTGGGCTATAGTGAATACGTCACAAATTGAGCTTATCGATAAGCACAAAGTCCAACCCTGCATGATCCAACGTAAAGTCATCACGAGCTTCTTGGGTAGTATAAAGATCATCATACCGTATATTTTTGATCAAAACGTCAATTTCAACTAGACATCTCTTTCTATAGCTGCGTCAAGCCCCAGGGAAGGGTGTCAAACGATAAACTATTGTCTTCTAGACCTCTGAAAACTTTCTCATAAATATTTGCTACTTCCCAACTATCCCAAACTCCCTCCCGTCGATTCATCGATCGTAACAGCGTTATGGACTTCTCCCGAATCTCCACGTCTGTACACGAAGCGCAGATTGTCGAGAGCTCACGAACTAGATGCCCATCGAAAGCGAATACTGGCCGAGTTTGACAGTTTTCGAGCGAGATAATCTGCTCAATCTTGCTGAGTATACTTTCGTAGTCGCTCTTTTGGAACCCTGTGTCGTTATGAGGGTCCGTGTTGATAAACGCTAACCATGTTGTCTGATACAATGATAGTAGTGCCAAGCGTCGTTTCTCTTGGTTCCCGAACGGAGTTATCTGGACGGAAAATATCAACAGCTGCAGTCTTGAACTCCATGAAAGGAAAGGTGGTGTGAAAAGATCGATGGCATGAGCCAAAGACTCGGTTGCTGAACGGGCAGGGCTTTTACAGCCGATTTGCTCTACAGTGCCACGCGAATTGTCGCTGCCGAATAAGCAGTTGTCGAAGAATGCGTTCAAGGCAGATAAGGACTTTTCTGCTTCTGCAATGGTTGCAAATGGAACCTTTGAGCTTCCCATGTCTAGTTCTGGAGCATAAGGTGACAGATCGGAGAAGGTAGTATCTCCTGTGAAAGCACCAACACTCTTCCCAAGTGAAGAGAACATTGCGGCTAGATTATTCAGAAGGCCACTATGTTCATCTTCCAATCGATGAATGGCTCCGCTTGGTGAAGTTTCTGGTGATCGAAGGCTGCGCAGGGACTCCAACAGTTTGTACCCGGCACGCAGATGGCGAACCGAGTCAGTGTAACGTTGGTGTAAGTTTTCGATGCATATAAATATTGTACAGCACATTAACGCGGTTCTTGTGTTAGTAATAGTGTTTTCTGCCATGACTGGTCGTATCAACGCAATGGCTTCGCTATATTTCATATTGGCTTGATACTCGTAATCGATGGAATGGTCCAAGTTAGTCAGGTTGCTGGGATATGAAGCAAGGAAGCGTTGGTGAGAAGCCCCGAGCGCACATAGCGCGTGTTTAATGGCATTGTTCGAGTGCGATAGTGGTAGTAAGGTATCGTGCCAGAACTCCCGTAAGCCATCGATCATTTCCAGATCAGGAATCACCCACGCTCTTGTATGATGATAGAGAGCATTATCGGCTGCATTGACCAAGATTCCGTCTGTCAGGGCTGGGCGTAATGATGTACCGGGTTGGCAGACTGCTTGCGCTGACTTCGTGTGCAAAGGTAGCTCACAAGAGGAACTGCCACTCTCATAGAGAGAACCAGGACTGAGCTGTGCATAGCCATCGCATGTCCATTTGTCTCTCAAGCAACGAAGACAGGAAGGCTTTCCTTCGTCACATTTCAAGTGGCGACGTCTGCAACACTAGATTAGTATTACAGATGATGTCATTTGCTATTTTACGAATAACTAACTTGCTGCATAAAAGATTAGCACTGACTTTGTCATGCTAGGCCAGGATATCCGTAACTTACCAAGTTCTGCATCCGGTCCTGACCTTGGGAACCTTTGCCCTAGTTCGTTTCTTCCGTGGTTGATCCATTTGTTACGAGACAGCTAACCAGAGCAAGATATTGGGAGCCCAGCTGTCTTATAAGTTATAACATAATATGCATCAATAAGGCTGTGCTAGCTCGTGATAGTTGACTCGTCATAGCGTTTATTGACTCCCCCTTGTCCGCGGATCACCGTAGCCCCGTCAGCTTATTGGTGCTGCCGTAACTCGACCCACCATGAGCCGTTGTTTCAAGATGCCGAATTGGCCGAGAACGAAATAGGATTGAGCGAGTATTCGTATTCCCGTTGGATCTAACTCGTATTGGTCTGTGTCAGGAGACTACTTGCCGTATCTGCACTAAGGCGTGTTTGAGGATGACAGAAGAGCTTGATTTATCCCCACGCCAGTTGGTCATCTCAGGTCTGCAGGGCTAGTGAACGTCACTGCCACCACCAGATTGTCACTACGGAATTGGTACGCGCGGCGCTTATGGGTATTTGCGCCAACAATAATCTGCACTGCGTCTCATGTTGAACCGGGCTTGGGGATAGCAGAAAACTTAAGACCTCAATCCTAAGTGACAAAAAAACTTAGGATGAACTTAGTAGGCTCTTTAATTAGTTTATTTTCAGCCCCTAATTGTAGGTCTTCTGACACCCCGAGGGCCGGGGTCAATAGTTGTCAAAGTGCTTACTCTCGAGGGTAAGAAATATGCTTCATACGTATAATTGGAACTAGCCATCATTTTGGGCCGTTACGTCCACTAAGATACAACCGTCGGCACTATTTTTCAACGGTCAATTTACGAAAGCTCTTTAGGAGCTCTCCGTAAGGTATCTTTGGGATCATTCTGTAATTCTTATAAATAGTGGGAAGATGCAGATGAGCCAAATGGCAAATCGGCAATCACCATGCTTCAATTCAAGAGACTGCCGTGGTCAGCGGCATCCCTTGCCTTGAAATCCGTCATCTTCTTCTTTGCTATCTTTCTTGGTTATCAAGTATACACCTTCTACGGTGACTGGAACTGGCCCAAATCATTCATCTATGGTACCAGAAATAATCCCATTTCTCTTATTCATCCTCACGGCGGAAGCCAATGTCTACCGTCCTTGAACCCTCCACTGCTGGCGGAAGCAAAGACTATACGAAATGCATGCCGACATATGCCTCCATACCCATCCTCCGACGTACGAATCGGGCGAGTCACAGCACATTTTGGTTCTGTTCAGGAACACTACCAAAAGGCTCTACGTACGCATGTGCTTCATAGCATGATCCATGACGACAGCCTCGAGGTTATGTGTACTCCAGTTGTCGACTCACTGTGGAACAAGCCTGCTTTCATCCTGTCTCTCCTCCTTGATGAAATGGTGAAGCCTGCTCAAGAACGGTTGGAGTGGCTATTTTGGGTGGACCGCGATACACTTATCCTAGATCAATGTCGTCCCTTATCAAGCTTCCTCCCGCCTCAAGACTCTGAAGAGTCCGACGAAACCGAAGATGAAGACGACACCGAATCCAAACAAAGAGATGAGACGAAGTCCGACGACATACACCTGTTGGTCACGAAAGACTGGAATGGGCTTAACAATGGCGTCTTTTTCGTCCGTGTCAACCAGTGGGCAATCGAGCTGTTCTGCGACATCGCCGCGTTTCGATACTACAGACCCAACGTTTCACTTCCATTCACAGAGCAGAGTGCTATGGAGATTGTGATGAACGAGCCCAAATTCAATCCAAGCGTCCGAGTTGTTCCTCAGGAATGGTTTAATACTTATCCAAAAGGCTCACCTACTGACTTCGACGAGAAGGCGGACGAAGATGGCTTGAAAGACTACCATGCGAGACGAGGAGACTTTTTACTGCATTTTGCAGGTCGAGGGGGAAGAGATAAGCTGATTAACGAATGGACCGGGATGTTGGAAAGCACCAGAAGTATATGGCCCAAAGAAGAGGTTCAGAGAAATGTAAGCACAAGCATTCGTGGTTTCTGGTCTGGGCTGTGATCTGTCGAACTTCAGCACTGAACTGGTATCAACAATTGGTTCTGATTTACAATAAGACAGGTGAGAGAGTACTGGAGAGTCATATCATATTTAGAAGCAAGAAAATCCAAGTAGCTCTACAAAGTACACAATATTTTACGCCTTCCAGAACACCCGATATGCCTACCCGGGACTGAACAGCGGGAGTACCAAGATTAATAAGTGCTAGATATGATAGAATGGAGTCACAATGCGCTATTTGGGAAGTATATGTTCCATTCATGATAGAATATAGCTTAGGAATCAACTTTGCAGACCCCCATCGTCGGCAACCGTGTCATGACGTCCTGGTGTTTTGGGTCTACCGTCTTGGTGGTAGTTAGCACCTTGCATAGCGACAGCTGATCACGCTTGCAACTTGAGCTCCATTTGCGACCGAGTCTAGCATCCAATACGCACGGTTCCGTGGTCTAGTTGGTTATGGCATCTCGTTAACACCGAGAAGGTCCCCGGTTCGATCCCGGGCGGAACCACGTTTTTTTGCCCTGACGCTAGACCATGGCAGTCAGGCGAATTGTATTTTTGCCCCTGTATGATGTCTCAAAAGCTTTGGTACAGCGAAACGGCAAGGCACAAAGGTCTTTGTTATGTGTGTCTGCCCTATTGTTGGGAGAACAGCCACGTTCAGAACTGTTTCCACCAACAGCGGCCGCCTCCATACCAGCCAACTTCCCCGACTTTGTCTGCAACCAGAACAATTTAGATTTTGATAGGATCAACCAGTCTGCCTCACCTTCAGGATCCAAATCAGCTTGCCAAGGTCTCTTGAGCGATCTAGACTCTTGTGGCTTGCATTACTAGCGAATAGGCGACGGGCTGGCTCGCTAAACGAACGGCGTTCAATAACCATAAAATTAAGGCTTCAGCCTCATCTCAGACGGTATGCTACTAAGCTATTTGCGTATCACCTACGTTATAGAAATCCAGCCCTATATTTTACTGTCTTAGGGTTAAATATTGCTATTCTTCTTCCGGCGACCAGAAACGTAGTGGTTGTGCGCAGTATGGAAAGTTCCGTTAGAAAGAATTCGTGCAAAGCCAAGTAGCTGAAGAGCTTAAGGCTATGCAAGGGCAACCGGTATTGCTAGTGGCTGGCTTTGAAGATGCTCTAGACCCTTGGAATTTAAGCATAAATGTGCCAACGACGGTCATTAAGAGAGCATATCTAGGGGGGGTCCCCGTCCTGTATTCCCCACGTAACCTCACCTACGCACGTCAAGACTCTCTTCGAAAGTTCCACGATGAAGATCTCTCCATTGTCCCTCCTCCTAACTGCCCTTGTATCTCACACACATGCTGCTGAGTAGAAACATATCGACGCGGCCTGTAGCGATGCCTGGGGGGTAATCAACTGTGATAGCACTATCACATACCCTACCCGACCCGTAGGCGTCTACGGTAAGAGACCACATCTGCAGTCGGTACACAGCTAATATTTGTCACAAAGACAGTTTTTGTACATTAATTGATATAGATATCGAGACCGAACAAGTCAATATGTGTGACGCTGTTAGAAAAGCTCTTGGAAACGACGATTTCGTCAACAACGCGGAGACAAACTGCAATTGTCTTTCAAATGCTATTTTCTGGGGAAACAGCCCAAGTGCCAAGCATGTCTTCGATGGTCAGGTCAATGCAAACCAAGCGTACCTTGAATGGATACAAAGAGACGAAACGGTACTGAGATCTGGCCCTCTTCGAATCTGTCATTGCTGATTCTTCAAAGTGTCTTTTCAACAATGATTACACCATCACGACAGACCGAGCGTCCGTTGTCAAGAATCAACTCGCAGCAACAAATGGCTGGACTTTCGTTCGAGCTCCTGAGGTACGTCACGCACTCCACGGAATACTATATCATGTATCGAGCATCTACTGATAAAGCTTTAGATCGACGTCGCAACCTACAAGAGACTTGCCAAAGCAGTCTCTTCCTGCTATACTACAACATGCGACGGACCAAAGATTTGTGCCTTTTTCGCCAATCATGTGGAAAACGCGGATAGCGTCGTCGATAGCGACTTTGTTCGGATGCTCAACAATTGGGTTGTTTTATACGCCACTCAAAGCTATGCTAAGCAGGTTCAAGCGCGTCTGAAGACTGTTTCCTCCAAGGTCAATTAAATCAAGGCCAACGTCTGCAAGAATAATGCCTGCAAGGGCGCGACCCCAGCCAATGCTTTCAAGAAATGTAAGAGCTGAGCACCAATAGCCTTCTCTGTAGAGCTAATTGAGATTTGTAGATGCAAGTACCATTGCAACGATAAAGAGTCTCCAGGGCGTTCCCAATGCTGCTGAGAAGTCTCTCGCAAATATTCCTAAGATGACACAGATCACGAAGAATGCCATCAAGTACACCACGACCGCAGCGGATGAAGCATATTATGTCAAGTTGATCAACGACTATCAGGTCAACTCTCTTCGAGATGTCATCAAAGCTTTCAGGGTGACTCAATATCTCCCTCAAGCAGGAGAAGAATTGAAGAAGTACACTGGCACTTTCAACCTGATCAGCAATCATGCAGGTGCTGCGAAGACCGGTGCTACTTCCATCAATCAGATTCTCTCTGTCAACTGGGCCAGAAACTCGGAGCTAGCCAAGACAGCATCGGGTCGCAAAGTCCGTGATGGCCTTATTAACATCCAGAAGAGCTTCAGGAACGAATTTAAAAGGCCACTTGACAATCTCATCAAGGCCAATAAGGCGGTGGAAGACATACTCAACCAGCTTCCTCTTCGCAAAAAGAGACTTGAATTTGCTTCTGGCGGCGTATCTTACAGTCGCTGGGCCAACGCTCGGATGCCTGTGCCTTGTAGGAAGGAGGCAACGAGACAGTTTGGCCTTGGTGGTATTTCAAAGGGTCATACCTATGAGGAAATCCAAGCTTGCGAGTTCGGTCCTACAAAGGTCCCCTTTATTAAGCATGTCATTCCTTACATGAAGTATCGCTTCGTTTGAGTCCTTCATGATTTTTGGAGAACCAATGGGCATACCGCGGTGTTTCACAGGGTGTATTTTCTTTGTCACATAGGTCGGAGGTATCATCAGTACTGCCGAAGTTGCCTGACATGTTGGGAAGCATAAAGCAATTCAATAATAACTTTTTACTTATCAATCTAATACTTACTGAAATGCCTCGTGATGCTTGAATTATTGACCGAGACAGGATTCTGGTCGTTCACCGCCTGGATATACCTATCTCACCGGTACAATAAGCTTTTACTATCAATCCATTACTACCATGAACCAGCAAATAGAACAGGCTAGCCACGGCTTAGCCCTAAAGCCTTATGCCACAATGTCTTTGAGTTTCATGCTCTCTCTTTTCTTTTTTAACGTCCCGTGATATCTATTACCCCATAAAAACACCAACCCCGCAAAACTGCTCCATGATCCGGGGAAATTCGGGACTAGCGCACACCGATTAGCTAACGGTTTCCTCCACGATCAATAAGGTCCGAGTTTTAATTCCTGCACTCCGACGCCACTGCATATGCAGAAAATATGGTGGTAGTCATGAGTTAACTATTACCTAACTGTTGAGACGCGGGGAAGAACAAAAGGGAGAAAACTCTGCAAATGGGTCAAGGGACATGGCTATAAAAGGCTGGCATGCCAAGTCGTGAGGCTCAATAGATCTTGGAACGTCTTGTCAAGAGTTAATAGTCTGAAATTTCTCAACAACTCATACAACAAACATCATGGCTACTAAAAGCATCGAAGAAATCCGCTCTCACTCACCCAGCCCTTCGGCTCCGGGTTTGGGTCAATGCATCGGCAACCCTGTATGAACTCTGCCAGTCTATTGTTGAGCATAACCTAACAATAATAGTCCCCTTTGGCCATGGGTACCTTTGCAACTACACTACTCACCTTGTCCTTGTCAATGATGGGCTTCCGTGGAGTTGAGACACAGACCATCTTCATTGGTAACCTATGCTTTGCTGCTGGCCTCTGCATGTTTGTATCTGCTCAGTGGGAGATGGCTCGGGGTAACACATTCGGTTACTCTGCGTTGAGCGCCTATGGTGAGTGACTGAGATGGTTCTGAGGCCAAAAGCTGTGATATGAGACTAACTACTTCCGTAGCTGTGTTCTATGGTGGCTACGGCGTCATTCTGTGTCCGTCGCTTGGTGTCCTTGAGTCGTATGGCGGTGACACGCCTGAGTACCGGAACGCTTTAGGCTTCTATGTTCTGAGTAGGTTACAATCGGCCCCGATGCCTGTTCGATAACTCACATGTGTATAGTCTGGGCAGTCTTGACCCTATTCTTCATGCTTGGTTCCGCTCCCATGTAAGAGTCTAAAAGCATTGCCGAAACTTTGGAACTATTCGATCACTAACGTGTCTTTAGAAACCTGGTCTCCTTTGGCATCTTCACCACTATCTTCTTCTGCTTCACGCTTGATGCAGCGTCGAACTTTGCCCATGCAGATGGAAAGGTTGAAGTTGCAAAGAATCTTATGAAAGCGGCTGGTGTATTTGGGTTTATTTCTGGTCTTCTGGGATATTATAGCTGTGCTGCCGCTATGTGCGCCGATGCTCTACCATTTGAGCTGCCTTGCGGCGATACATCGAGGTTCTTCAAGAAGACACGCAAGCAGTTGTAAATGGTTCTTAGAACAATATTCTTGTAGCTCAACCCACTTGATACCAGGACTGCCCTAAGTCTTCTTGATACCCTCTTGTTCGCCCTCTTTGATCTCATCCCAATCTCCATCACCATCGACCTTCTTCTTGACATCTTTTGGGGGAGGAATGATAGGTTGCGCATTAGTATTAATTTCCCAGACCTTGATCCAAAGCAAAATCTGCGTCGCGAGAATGAAGACACCAACACTCAAGACAGCTACCCAGGCTAGCAATATGATGGCAGCAATTGGCGAGTAGATGATGAAGCCCAGCATACGCGGCTTGAGGGAACTTGGGTATGTGCGATTGACCAGCCCGAAAGAAATTCGCCAGGCAGATTTAACGACCCAGGAACCGTGGAGAAGCAAGAGAGGGAACACAGATGTGCAGACCAAAAGGGCGAGATATTTGCGAAGTCGCGACGTGATGTGATCCTTGAGCCAGAAGCCAGGACGAGGCTGCGGGGTTGCAGTGCTGGATTTAACGACAGAAGTATCTTTTCCGTCCTTTTTGTCATTTTGGTCGTCTTCATGGGGGAATGCATCGACCTGCTTGGCTGACCACCAGCAATTGGCTATGATGAGGACTGCGAGTGTCCAGAAGAGGTCGCTCTTGAGGTACTCGTAGCGGGTGGAGTCTGAGTACCACCAGGACTCATAATGTGAGCAGGGCTTGGCAGTCATCTTGGCGATTGACCCAGATAATGGTAAGAGGAATTGAAATGCATTACGAATCAGACTGAGGGGGAGAGTTTATTCTTTTATTATGAAAGCTTGTGTTTAAACGGCTGCCTGGAGCATGGCTTTGCGTCTCCACATTCCATTTATTTCTTTGTTGTGATTGGCTTCAAACGTTGAGCATTGAGGCTGGTCAGCATGGCCACTCCTCAGGGTGTCTGTCAGAAGACTTCAGACCCCAAATCAGGGGGGCAAAAAATAAACTAATCAAAGAGTCTTCTAAGTCTACCTTAAATTATCCTAAACTTACCTAAGTATTTTTTTATCACTTGGGATTAAGGTCTTTTGTTTTCTGCCATCCCCTAGCCACTGTAGATGATCACTGCGCCTTGTAATTTGTGAAGGTTTATAGGCCCACTCAACCACTGAAGGATTTCGCTCAGTGATCAACATCACTGATCACCAGCCCGAGGCTGACAGCGGATAAAGAGCACCATTTGTTTATTTTTATCCATTGAAACATCAAACGAACAATCATTGCAAGGGATGCTTGAGGACCAGCTTTCCAAAAGTGTTCATGCTCTTCAGGTTGTGCAGTTCCTGAATTGCCTCTTCTCCTGACCCTTCAAAAACTCTAACAGGCGTCGGCAAATACTCGCTACCCCAATGTTCAACAGCCCATCGAAATCCCCTCCAATGTCTATCAGTGGCAGCCAGGTCTTTCTGATATACCAGCTTTTGACCACCAGGGATTTCGAACTCGACATCAAAATGACGAGCACCTATGACCGCTTGGAAGTCCGGATCGCCACCAACAAGTAATGCTGTAGCAAGAACGGTTTTATAGTGCTGAGGAATGGCGCTCTTGAGTAAAGCTTGCGATTCTGGAGCTGCGAGCGCATCAAAGGCCCAGATTGTTCCGTTGGCTGTCTTCAAGGCTGCTTTGACCTTTTCCACTACATCTGCATCGTTGTAGTCAAAGCATTGAGTTGCACCTAGTGTCTGCAAAAATTCGTGTCGCTTGGTTGACGCAATGGCTATAATTGAAGATACTCGCGCCGCACGTGCAAGCTGGATAGCAACCATACCAACACTCGTCGCACCACCCCAAACAACCAAAGTTCCCTCTGGAGGAGCGGCACCTTCGTCGGGTGTACCCTTCGCTACGCTGGGTGGCAGTGGAAGGCCGAGATAGTTGAACAGCGCACCACTCGCAGTGTGACCAACAGCGGAAAGACCAGCAGCAGCTTGAGGCGGTAAATTATGGGGAACCTTGGAAACCCACGACGGGTCAGCGGTCACATATGCTTGATGAGTTCCGGTTCCTCCAGAAAGCAATCCAGCTACTACATCGCCTGCTTTGAAAGACGTGGAGGCAAGGGTTGCAGACTCAAGGACCTCGCCACAGAAATCAGTTCCGGGGACATAGTTCTTCAGAGCAAAGGCGTCGATAAGTTTTGTATCAGCAGGATTGGTGCCAGAGTATAAGACCTTGATGAGGATCTCTCCATTTTGGGGTTCGGGGAAAGGAAGATCGCGAACGACGATCTTGCAGTTGTCGTCGACATATAGTCCTCTGTTTGTTGCTGGTAAAGAGGTCATGATTACTTGAAGTATGTTGCAAGAAAGTGTCTGAGAAGTTCAGATCAACAAGGCAGTTATGTATAAAATAGAAGGGCTCAAAAAGGTCTACTTATAATTCTGTCGCATGAGCATCTATGCCTTGATCAAAGTCCGCATGGGTTCTTTACCCTTGTGAAGTGAAGAGGCCCGGGGCCAATAATCCCGCAGCCTTAACCAGGACTCGATCAAAGTCCGCAAGACGACCACGTCAAACTCCGCAGACATTAGGTACGAAAGTATAATTTGCAGTTACTGATTGATTGAAATTTTACTTGGTATACGTGCGGCGACAGATGCAGTCCGCTCTGGAGGCTGTGTTTCTTGAAGCTCCAACACAGAAACGTTGAAACGCCGGTTCTTGGACGAATTATATATATCAGGCATTTCACATACTATATGTCGACGTCCTACTTTTTGATATATTCTTCTCGAAAAATGCTTGTATGGGACTTTGAGAGTATATACAAGAAACATAGTATTTCCAGCAGAGGGACAGAGTACGGGTTGCTCTTAGGCCCCGGCAGCCCGTCAGCTCCCGATTTTACATCTTCTCTTGACTGGCACGTGCGCTGAGACCAAGGTCGCTACTACACCAACAATCAGCAGACACGTTCAGATTTTATCCACTCTATCGGCGACATGTACACTCACTTTGTTGTTTGACAAAGCTACACCCCATTATAGCCGGCACAAATTAATTCTGGTGCCTGGATCAATTGACTTTTTCCTCCCAGCCGGTTATGGGGCCGTGGATGTTTGTTGACATTTGTTAAATCGCAGCCTGGCAGGCAGCGACCGAAAACAGCCTCATTAATACTCGTTTCGGCCTCAACAAGACAAACATACGTAACAAAGAATACCCCAAGCCTGTTTTACTTTTTCAATATGACGCGTAAAACTCATGTCCCTCTCGAAATTGTCCTTCAGATCCTTGAAGCGTCTATTCCGCCCGGCGAACCCAATCGGATCATTGACGTTGCAACCGCGGAAGTTCAACAGCTCGTAACTTGGACCAGGGTGTGCCGCGCTACGTATGAGCCAGCGATAAGGTTTCTACGACAGCACTGTGTACATCTTGACTCGATACCTCGACTCCAGAAATTTCTACGCTGTCTGAGCTACTCGAAGTCTTTGGAAGAGGCAGGCTCCGCATCATTTCTCCCCCAGACCGTCCTACTTTCTAAAGTCTCTTCCATATACGTGGGACTGAGCCTTGAGGAGATCCAGTCAATACGAGCTGGTGCACTGATTCGAGATGTCTTTCTTCAGCTTGGTGGATCCGTCCGCCGCCTGATCATCGACCTGCCGTTTCGCAGAGTTGCCATGCAGCATAGCATCGATGCACATATTGATCTCGTGTTTTCCCGAGGTCTACAAGCACTGGCCAATCTTGAGGAGTTCGTCACATTGGGCGGTCTACCATCGTTGGAGTTCTGGAGTAGTGAACTCAATATCAGCCAAATTTGGCCCAATCTACGCAAAGTCGCTGGATTCAGCATCAACCTTGGTGGCGAAGGACTTTGGTATAACGTCGCCAGACACCGGAGTATCGAGCACCTCGTAATAACGAGGCCCTACTTACTCCGTGTCCAAAAATGGAATATTAAGCAGACTATCGGTAGCGAAATGTGGAATTCCGACTTTGGAGGGGATTCTACTTATGCTCGGCCTTTGAAGATTGTCATCGTCAATCATGAGTTTAGCCCGCCTATTATTGAGACGGAAGATGATCATATCCATGATCCTGCTGGACTTCTCGATGTTTCACCCGTCGAGATACCCATGCATGCCAAACGAGTCGATCATGTGTGCCGGGAGTGGTTGATCAAGACCGCGAAAGAGGATACGCTTTGGGCATACTAGCGACAGCGCAAGTTACGAGGAGATAATCCGAAGACCAAGGCGGTATACGGAGCTTATTCGACCCCAGTGAAGAAAAGGAAACATAGAGTCGATTCGCAGGGGATTTTATTTATTATAATCATCGTTTATGTAGTGAAGAAAGGTTATCTGTTTCATGAACTGGGAACCACCAAGATATCATCAACATTGACCGCTTGTCCCGTGGCAATAGATCGGTTAGCCGCAATTCCAGTAAGTATCGATGCAGCGCCATCAATATGGCTCGCAGCACGCATATACTCATCCGACACCGGCGTTCCAAACAGATCATTCAGTAAAACTGTGTCGCCACCTCCGTGAGCACCAACACCTTCTTCGACCTTGATCTCCCGTGGCTTCTCGAAAAGAGGCCGAAGCAGGATCTTGCGACTCTCTAGAGACCCCTCTTGAGCTTGATCGCCACCAGAGTTGACGTAACTGTTCTCCACGACCTCAACTTCAAGACGTCCACCGGTTCCGTTGAAGCTAACTCGGAAACCTTCCCATGGCGCGTATGCCGTGAGAGAGTATGATAGACTAGCTCCGTTTCGGTACTTGACGAGAACGTTCATGGTGTCTTCTATGCTGATGCCGTCACCAAAGACACTCTGGTCTCGGTAATAAGCATCTTCGTGCTCAGCGTCCAGGTACATAGCCTTCAGTTGAGGGTTCTGATCGAGATGAAGTGCGAACGGATCAGATTTAGCGACTTCACTGCCATGGGCACGCGTGTAGAACTTGGTCTGGCCGCGCTGCTCTGCATTCTCTCGGCCATAGAAGGCAAGGTCTCCCGTAGCAAAGACAGTTTGGGGTCTAGTTTGAAGCCAGAAGTTGACGAGGTCAAAGTGATGGGTTGATTTGTGAACTAGAAGCCCACCACTGTTGCGCTTGTCTCGATGCCAACGGCGGAAGTAATCGGCTCCATGGCTGGTGTTCAGCATCCATTCTATGCTCTAGTTAGTCCGACTATCTCTGCATACAGCTTTTGAGAGGCCCACTCACCAAAGTGAACACTTGTGACCTTCCCGATAGCTCCCGATCTGAGCAACTCAAAGACCTTCGTGTTGTGAGGCGCATATCTGTAATTGAAAGTGACGCGGATTTTTTGCCCGGTTCTCTCAACCGCAGAAAAGATCTCCTTGCATCTAGGAGCATCAATGGTCATAGGCTTCTCAGTAATCACGTTGCATCCTAGTTCAAGAGCACGAACTATGTAGATGTTATGTGTTCGGTCCATAGTTGTAATGATAACCTCGTCGGGCTTGGACTCTTTGATCATCTGATCAAAGTTGCTGGCAAGATAGGTCGGAACCTCACCATGGCCGAGTGATTTAAGCTTCGAGTTTGCATAGTCCATGCGAGTCTGGTTTGTGTCGCAAAGAGCCACGATACATGATGTTTTGCTGTATTCTGTTGCGATGGCTGAGTAGAAGAAGCTTGACCGGCCACCGGTGCCAACGACGGCATATCGCTTTCTCGTCGCTTGAGCTTCCGCCATGTTGGCTTGATTGAATGTGAAGTGAGCCTCACGACCCCCAAAGTGAAGAGGCGCGCGCGGTATTTATTAAGGATGGTCCCAAATGGATGACATGCTCACTTTGGGGGAGGGGAATGATACTCGGGGTCTCTTCCCCCGAATTGTGGGTCGGTTTGCGGGGGTCATCACCAAGTGACGGCGATGATATTTGAGCCATGGCCCAATGTCGCATAGTTCAGATGGACTAAGCCATTCTTCTAACTCCTGTAATGGAATATTAATTGGTTATAGGAACATAAGGTCCGGATTTGCCCAAGGCTCAGAGAGGGCTGCTTCTTGATGACTGAGTACTGGCGTATGAGCAAGCCGCTTTACTTGTCCACAAGCTTTACGATCTAGTTCATGGGCGACTTGAAGTAGAAAGAAGGGCTCTTCTGACGCGTTAGCATTCATTTGGTCAAACCTATTGAGAATTCCCGCGATCAAGCTCCAATCTGACATGACTGAGGCATGGTCGGGGAACTCAATGATGTTGACCAGCATGATCAGCCCCGAAAGATTGCAGCAAGCGTGAAGCCTACTTGGTCAGTACTATCTTTTGAATACTTAGGGTTCAACTCACCGGGTTGAGTATTCCGTCTCCCGGCCAAATGCTGACAATTCTAAGCCAAGCCTCGAATGCTCCACGCACTTAGGCCATGCACTGGGCAATGGACTGATCTCTTGATTGTTGATACTGCCATCGATTTCATCATTCCCAGTCTTAATCACAGACGGGGAAAGATAACACCGCGCTCTGCTGATCCAAGTCTCGTCCAACGCAAAGATGCCGTGGATTCTGTATAGACACTCAAGGTATCGATTATACATGTTCATCACAAGATGCACCTGTATTGCCGAGAATTCTTCAAAGAGACTGTCTGATCGTAGCAGTTCCCGCGGCAATGTATTACGCCAGTTGGAAAGTAATTGTACAATGCGGATCTTGGTTTCTGCGCGCTGCTCTTGAGACAATCGTTGGACTGTTCTGCTGTAAAGGAAGTTGTGGACTTTGCCTTGGATTACGGCCAACTCTGAACGAGTACGTAAGTAGTTGAACCTGATTTCTCGGGTATGAGTCACCATGATACCGATATCATGATCTTCATCTTCCGGAAGTTCGAGGTCGGTCTCGGCGTCAAACTGGGTGTATGGCGTTTTGGCGCGAAGTGCAAGGTCCTATCCATACGGGTTAGTTGCTGCGAAGGGTCAGAAGTCAGTGTCATACCTTGTCCAGGATGTAGGCTATCCAGAAGACTCGACGACATTGTGCTGGCTCATCGGAAGTGCCAGAGGCTCTTGTTGAAGGCAGTCCCATGCTTTGAGCTAGGCGGATGGCACAGCCGATGAGTACCATTGCGAGCTGCGGATGTGTTGTTCCTTGAAATAGTAGGACCATGCCAAGTAGAACCTGTAGGCCTAACAGATCACCACTCCAAGCCATAAGCTCAGTTGTAACGGACTGGACGTTGCTTATGCACCGCGCTAGTTTTGGCTCCTCAATCGACGCATCATCTATGATGCGGTAAGTCATGGCGAGAACAAGGTCGATAGCAGCCCAAGGAATCAAATCCTTTTTCTGATGCTCAGATTACCAGTCAACTGTCATCTGCATAAAAGCACCTTTGTCAAACAGCGGCATGTAGCGATTGTAGTTGTCGAAGTATCTTTCCAATACACCCATGACTTCTTGAAGAGGCGGTAACTCAAGCTTTCCTGTCTGAGCCATCATGGATCCTGTTGGAAGCTGTGGTGATATACCGAGGCAGGGCAGTGTCGTCGCTTCGTTTCACATGTCTGACGCTTTGTAGGCGCGCATCTCAGGGAAATTCTGGAAGTTCAAGGCGGTTGCATCGGAAGTCGAACTGCCCGATGGTTTCTCACCGACAATCTGGTCCAATCTTGCTTCGATCTGAGCCAAGCGTGACTCGATATGGGTAAGGTTTTTTAGTAAGTTCTAATGAGCTCATGCGCACCTTGAGAGAGTTGAAGATGAGTTAGAAGGGCTTGTTTCGCTGGCATTGGCTCTCCTCCGATTTGTATTGGCGGTACTTGCGACCTCAGTAATGCGACAGTCGATACCGTAAAGCTTGCAGTTTGAACAAGTTGGCTTGTCTAGGTTGCACTTCATCTTTCTCGACATACAGAGATCACAGGCTACAACTGATCAGTTCTGATAACTCCAAAGGATGTCGCGCATTGACTCATCCGTACCCTTGTGCCTTCGCGCATGGCTGGCAACTCTCATGATCAATTGCGGGCGACCGAAGATGTGATACAATACAAAGACAGAGGTTAGGTTTGCATTGATGCGCCTCTGACAGATGCTGTTAGGAACCTTGATCTAATGGTACGGTACTTTTTCGGTTTGGTGGCTTGCTCTCCTTTAAGCTCTTCGATTCTTCCTGATTCCAACCAAGCCAGGTCCAAATCCTCGCTTTGAGGTCCGACTCTTGACTACCCAGAATCGGAACGAATTGGAGCATAATTTCAATCTGGGCAAGATTTCCTTTTCCAGAGACCAATTGCCGCGCTCATGCAGAAGCTTTTGCCACAACGCATGGAGTCGACACTATCAAAAATAGTTAGCGTCACCCACGGAATTCCGTAGGTGAGTTCTTCATAAACCGGCAGCTACCGGGCGTCTATCATCGCTTCACAATTTCTTGTGAGATCTTCTCACGCGATGTCTCCAAAGTGATATCATCGGTATGATTTATACGGCTTGTCAAGGCTGTCTCGTGGCTGACAAATGAATGTCCTTCGCCCTCAATGTCCAACACAATCATGCAACCTCGGGGATACTTACTCAGTCAAAGTCTGGAAGATGGGCAGCGATGGCTCTCCTAGAACTCTTCCAAATTTTAAACGTGCTTACAAACGTCTGCTCCCGTGGTTAAGCGCTCAATCGTGGTGAATAGCATCGTCAAGGGGTGCTTGATAACAGTATAAATGGTCTGGAGAAACGGCCATTGTTGTTTCAGAAATTCAGCTACGAAACCTAATAATATCATTAACTCTACTTCTGAGTAATAGTACCAACGCTATCTCGTGACTCACAAACATGGCAACTTCTTCATTCCCCAATCATACTTCCTCAACCTCTTATGAGGTTGTCATCATAGGCGGCGCTACAAGCGGTTCGGCAATCGCCTGGTTTCTCGTGTCAAACCTAGACTTCAAAGGCAAAGTTCTCGTCGTCGAGAAGGATCCTTCACTGGCTTATTCCGCCACTCAAGCCAGTAACAACTGTATGCGTCAGCAGTTTGCTACGGAGATCAATGTCAAGATTGCACAGTATGCTGCCGAGTTTGTTAAAGACTTCCGTAAAAACCTCAAGTGTGAGGATAGCGATAGTATTCCAGATATTCCCATCCGTAACTTTGGGTATCTGTATCTTGCGGATACTCCTGAATTAGCCACCGTCCTTGAGAAAGATCAGAAGCTTCAGGCAGAATGTGGTGCTGGGACAAAGATGCTCTCATCAAGTGAGATAGCCAGAAAGTATCCTTTCTTTTGACTTGATGCCATCAAAGCGGGCAGCCTCAACACTGTCGACGAGGGAGCATTCGATGCTTTGGGCATGGTGCATAGCCTTCGCAAGAGAGCTCAGCAACTTGGAGTTGACTATATCAACAATGAAGTTGTTGGAATGACTCGCCTCGACAACAAGATCACCTCGATTACTCTCAAGACTGGAGAAGAGATCAAGGTCGGCAATGTCGTCAATGCGGCAGGGACCCGAGCTTCTCAGGTTTCACGTCTGGCTGGCATAGACCTTCCAATCGAGGCACGACGCAGGTACACATACATCTTCTCAGTCTATGGACCTCTGTCACAAGATCTCCCTTTAACCATCGACCCTACTGGTGTTCATATGCGATCTTATGGGGAGACAGATTTCCTCGTCGGCTGCCCTCCCATCGGTCCTGACGTTGCTGTCGATCCTGATGACTTCAGCTAGGCAGAGGATGTATGGAATCTGAAGATGCTTCCTGTTCTCAAGAAGCGAGTTCCTCAGTTTTCTACAGCCAAGGTCACGCACTCACGGATGGGCCACTATGAGTTCAACAAGTTTGATCACAACGCTATCATTGGTCCGCATACTGAAGTTTATAACCTTTTGTTCTGCGTGGGCTTTTCTGGATATGATAGCCAACAGGCTCTTGCAGTAGAGGCGTTGCAGAGCTAATCATGTATGGAGAGTTTCGCACTCTGGACTTGTCGGCTTTGAGTTATGGTCGTATTGTTCGCAATGAGCCTCTTGTAGAACGAGCTGTGATTTAGATCATTAGAATTGTATAGTATAGGTTTCTATATGATGCGTTGATTGCTTAACTCTTGCTGTCCAGTTCATATTTGAGATAACTATTAGACAAGATTTAAGGTGCTTCTTATAAACTTCGAGCAGGGTGCGTTTAACAATGTTTGTTTTCAGGTGATCTCGCGGCTATTGCATGCATATTTTTGTTCTCTGTTGCATTAAAGGGACACCTCGTATACCCAGCTATTGACTACCTTCATGCTTGCCTCTTGACTCCGAGCGCGACTGTTTTGTTGCCTGGGTCTACTCTTCTCTGAGCAGGCAGCTGAATAACATCTCATCTTCTTTCAATTATTGTTCGACTTGGGAATGGGGTACTGCGAACAGCGGATTTCCTTCGTGTTCTAGACTTTAACCAGAATGAGGCAAGCAAATGTCGTCATTTGTGTTTTGCGAGAATAGCCGTGAAGTGATACGAAGCATGACAATAGCCGTAGCGTCTTTGTAATCAGATTTCTCAGGGCGTCGGGGACACTTTCCAATATGAGCGACGCTGAAATACAGGGCGTTCCCCGCTAAAAGTGTCACTGGAATATGGCGCGAGAATAGCCGTTTGTCGCAAGAGTTGCTTATGAAGCAATCCAACACAATTGCGCAAACAGCCAGTGATCTCACATGTCTGACCTTTAAGGCAGGTAATTAAATATACGAATTCCCCCTCTCCAAAAGAGACAAACAACAAGCATTCATCGCAAGCTTCGTCGCCTTAACAAACATCAACAATGGCCAAGATTTTCCTGTCAGTGCAACCCTTACCCCGCTAAAAACTTGAACTGACCCGCTCCAAACAGTACCGGCGCTACTGGCTACATCGGCGGTGATGTCCTTCAAACGTTACTGAAGTCGCACCCCGAGTACAAAGTTCGAGCTTTGGTCCGCGATGCTTCCAAAGGAGCTGCCATAACCAAGGAATATAGTCAAGTCCAACTCGTCACTGGCGGGCTTGACGACGCAGAAGTCATCGCACAAGAAGCCAAAGATGCTGATGTTGTACTCAGTAAGTTACTTCCCTGGCCCCATCTTAAGGAATTGCACTGACTCTCAATCTACAGATCTGGCCGCGACCGGTCACTTGAAGAGCGTTCAGACCATCTACGATGCCCTTTCGAATAAGCCTAAGGGCGCGAAACCTCCATACTACATCCAAATTTCCGGCGCAAGCGCTCTCGCTGCTGGTGAACTCGCCGACAAGTCGCGAGTCTTTGGTACTGGCAGTGATGTCATTTACAATGATCTGGCCGGCATCGACTCAATCAAGTCGCTCATCAAGCAGTATCCAAGCCGCGCAGTCGATAACTACATATTTTCCGTGTCGGAGCAAAATTCTCATGTCAAGACAGCGCTTGTCGTTCCTCCCATCATTTACGGCCAAGGTCGCGGTCCCGGCAATCAGCGCAGTGTGCAGGTCCCCTCGCTCGCTAAAGCGACATTGGAGCGCAAGAAGGGTCTACAAGTTGGCTCTGGTGAAAGTCGATGGGGAAACATTCACATCGCCGATTTAAGTCGTATCTTTCTCAGTTTGGTTGAGAAGGCTGTAGAAGGTTCCCAGGATGAGAACATCTGGGGAGCCAATGGCCTCTTTTTCACGGGCGCAGGAGAGTTGGTAAGTTTCGCATCATCAGTTGCGCGACATCTCAAGCTAACTGTTTGGCTCCAGTCATTTGCCGAGATCTCACGACGCGTCGCTGTAGCTGCAAACGACTTCAATCTTATCCCGACCACAGAAATCGACAGCCTCGATGGAAAGGAAGTAGACAGCATCATCCCCCACGGTTCTGTCCTGCTGGGAACGAATGCTCGAGCTGGGGCTGATCGGGCCAAGAAAGTCCTCGGCTGGGAACCAGAACGGGAAAGCTTGGAAGAACATATCCCAAGCGCGGTAATTGAAGAGGCTGAAGCACTTGGCATTAAGGGTAAGAATCCCAGATCCAAGCTTTGATACACGTAATAATGATCCAAATAGTCGAGCAATGGCGACACTGATGATACTAACGAAGCGGGGTGTTCTGCAGCCATGTCACAACACGACAACCTGTGAATGATGTGTCTCGGGAACCAACAAAATGGCACCGTCATCGCCGAGATAACGGACGGGTTTCTTAGAGCATTCGAGCGAATAATTAAAGTCTTTTACTGCACCGTCCAAGGACTCTCAATCAGGGAAAGACACGAGTTAACACTTCTTGATTCTGTTGTAGTAATCCCGATAATTGGAAATGAGGCTATTGGTAC
>JACYFE010008914.1:0-68948 GCA_014764975.2 Fusarium sp. DS 682
ATCCCTGGATCACAGTTCGACTACTATTGATCGCCTTTTCCATTCCAATATCACCTTCGACAAAACTTTTGATGCCATAGGCATCCAAATCCGAGCCGGATGCTTCGAGCAAGCGATTGCGAACCGAAAACAATGTTTGACAGATCGTGCCCAAGACTGCATCGAGAGAAGTGTAAATCAACTCATCTTCGAGACTCCATTGCTGCTTGGCTCTGAGAGCGGGTCGGAGATAGTGTACCCTGCATTGCTCGATAGCATCTGCGGTCCTATTTATCTCTCTTTGGTCCACCATGGAAGCATCATCGGGTAATGGCGGTGCGTCGTACCAGGTCAATGTGGCAGCCTCAACCTCGTCGACGAAATAATGCGACTCCAGTGGCTCGTATGCCATAAGCGCTAGTCTTTTGTTGTAACGAGTGATGATAAGATCTACCACGCCTTGCCAATCTACGTTGTACCTCCGAGGCTGACGCAACACGTCGTTCAAGTATGCCTTGATGTCTTTGAGCTCCTCCAGTGTCGCCGCACCAAGTCTCTTCAGATCTGGACGCCCTGTGACAGTGCTGGAGATATTGATAGGAAAGAAGAGTCCTGACACCATTGACGAGAAATCGATCCGTAGTCGATTGGCTCCGACGCCATCGTATCGCTCCCCAACCGCTCTCACAATCTGAAATGTGGCCAAGCCAAAGTTCCCCATGGTACGGCTCATCAGCTCTGTGCGCATCATGCTGACCAGATCCAAGCCATCTGTAAAATCGCATTTAATAACCTCAATGCCAATCTCGATTCGAACAAAACCATCGAACCCCCATTCAGATGCCAGCTTGCACAAATCAAGAGCTCGGTGCCACTCGTCAAACTTTCGGCCGTTGGTGTTGTTCTCGCGGAGGACCAAATCTTGGGAATCGAGTGTGCCCATGTTTGTCTTTCCAGCACTCATACCATCGATCAACAAAACTTTAAGATCGCGATTTGCCTGATACGTGTGAAGGTAACCCCTGAGGTTTACAGTGTCGTTGTCATCTTTTGGAGCAGCAGCCCTAAGCAAAGAGTCGTCGTCGTTATTGGTCGTTATATACTCGCTGCGACGTCGCAATTCCTGACGATCTACCTCCTCGTCGGTCTGCTCATCATCCGCATCAGGCTCCTTCTCATCAGGAGGAGGAGGTATCGGCGCTGTAGGGCCTCCTCTGCCAGCCCTATATTTGAAAGATCGCGCAAAGTTCTCGGCATGTTCGATGTCAAAAGCCAACCACTCTGGCCCAGTCGGTGTCACATTTTGTCGAGTGCCGTGATAAAACATGGTACCTGCAGGCACAGTAGCTGGAAAGAAGCCAAAGCCATTATGATACAAGGCGGCCCCCCATTGTCGACCTGCTGAATGAATCGCATTGAAAACCATATACGCCCTCTCTTTGGCATACTCGTGGTCCGGCTCGATTCGTCCAGTCTTGTCATGGCCACTCGCGACATTGAGAGCGGCTGCTAAAATGCCCAAAACGCCGAAGGAAGCCTTTGGAAGCATTCTAAAGTGCTGAAATCCTGAGTACTGTTTCCTGTAAAAAAAAATGAGTCTTCATGACTCCAATGTCAGAATGCCTCACATCAGCAAATCGATCAAAAAATGTCGCTACCACGTCTTCAGCCGCGCGTCCAGTCACATCGCTGACCCCGGCAAACGTTGCCGGCTGCTGCTAACCTCTTCTTGTGATCAATGGTCGGAGACCGATCTTATCTGCGTGGGGATAGTCGCATCATCATCAGATTGATAAGTGACGGCCTGCATCGGAGAATAGGCCCGCAATTAAATGAAAGTGACCAGCGGAAGGCAATTGACTGGCCAATTGATTCAAGTCAGCATTCTTTAACCACATGAGGGTTCCGCTTCT
This sequence comes from Fusarium sp. DS 682, assembly GCA_014764975.2. Lineage (NCBI taxonomy): Eukaryota > Fungi > Ascomycota > Sordariomycetes > Hypocreales > Nectriaceae > Fusarium > Fusarium sp. DS 682. The sequence goes on from JACYFE010008914.1 coordinate 1,893, forward strand.
CCTCATGACAACTCACATGATAGTATCGTGAATGCTTTCAACTCTCCGCAGACAAATCTACTGCTTGTAAAGAAATGTATCAGATGCGAAAGTTGACTCATCGTGATAATCGAACTCGTCGAATTGGCCATTATGGTTTTGGAACGATTGCGCAACTTGTGATGGTGTTGAAACGCCCATGAGACTACCCGGGGAGACCATACGATAATTCTTGACCGCGTATGCTCATACCATTAATAAATTTTATCAGGGACTTCAATAACCACGGACCATCTTTATCCATGAGGACCATGAGACATGAGGGCATGATGTGTAGCCACACTCTTCGGGCAAGGGTAGCGCTGAGCTCGTCGGTATAGGTACATGCTGTACTTGCATGGTGGGTTCCACCGCTCAATATTCTGCCGACTTTTCTGTGAAACTCCGAATTGAAGCACATGTACTCGCTGCACGGCGTCCGGAAGCTCACCCGTCCGCTTTGGATCTGTTGGGGGACCTTGTCCGACACATCCAGGACAGAAGTAGATCCAATGAAGATGTTGCTGAGGCACATGCGTACTGCCGGTAGGGGGATGATTGGCACCTCTACAACCCAACAAGCTCACCGCCGGTCAGCGGTCAAGGATGTAAAGGCTCCGATAGTAATAGTTTTGATAATGAAGCCTTGATGCATTGAATAATTGATATCTCATTAAAGCTCAGCCATAAACTTGGGATGCCTGGATGGTCATCATACGATTGGGAGGGCAGCTGACCGAATCTTGAGACGGTGAGCAAATGGCAAGCCACGATCTGTACAAAGGTCGTACGAAATGCTGTACGTATTCGGCGAGGTAACTCATTCAGGTGTCGTTCTCCAAGGAAGTCGGCGCTTGATGTCAGCTTTTGTGGTGGGAGTCGTATTACAGTGATATTGAGGCTGAGTTATGAGTCGAAGACCCTGCAGCATGAGTTGAGAAACGCCTGTGGAATGTTTGTAAAACGTGTTGTATCAGACTTCACTGTCGTAAATTGATCAGCGAAGGACCCTGGTTTGACTTTGAGGCACGTCGAGTTGGCGTAGGTCGATGAATACCCGCATGCTTGGAACTGACATACATGAGTTGGTATTCAGGCTGAAGATAATGTAGATAGAGATAAAGATAACAAGGGGCGAGACGAGTCCCTTGCATAATCACCTGGGAGTTTAATAGTTCCATGATCCATCGAGATGATTGAGGATCCATTATCAAGGTCGAGTGGGTGAAGGATAGCTTCCCCGGGCCCTAAAAACTGGCCTGGCCGGCGGGGGGGTTCACCGGCGGGGGGGCTGTTTCCGCCCGCAATTTCTGTGGAACACCCCCGGACACTTGCCTCGTGGAACGATGCCTAGGCCTGGCAGCTCACGCAATGAGGTTGATGGACCCAGCCGACAGCGCGGGGTTCGGCAACGCTACATCGTTTCAAGGCCCGTTAACACGTACAGTAGTGTACTTTCTAGGTGACGGCTCAGCAGTTGACAGCTCAAGGAACAGACCAATAAACTTACCCTAGATTTCCGAAAGAAGATATAGAGTCGATCTGGTGCCAAGGTGCCGCATTCGTAATGGCCTGCAATAAACCCCCACAGAAACAAATAGAGACAGGTCATAGAATTGGAAGAGCTTTTACTTACAAGTGTGAATTGAGGCTTAGACAAGAGTCGCAGTAACTTCAAGAAAGATATTCCTAGTATTCTAATCAAATGTCAAGATTTATGCTGTCTCAAGGCAAATACTGTCCGAAGAGTCTTGTAACTTGTTCTTCGCCAGCCCGCCTGGCTAACCAGTAACTGGCTAGCCTGGAGCGGGACAGAATTACACTTTGAAGCTCATTACACAACAGCAACTCAATGGACAGTAACAGGAATGAGTGATGCTGTGGCTGCACCCTTGAGTGGCTCAGAAACTTCACCGTGTCCCTCTTTTCTTCTTTCTGCAGTGCTCAGAATGTCACTCCTCGCATCTCATCTTTTCGCTCTTCCCTCTTCTCCTCACTCTTGTCCCCTAACTTTTCCAACAGCATTTGAATGTGACGCCGTACCTGCATCAAGCACACATTGGCGGCGCTTAGATTAAAAAGTCTTTTCAATTTTGTATCCACAAGAAAGTCGTGATTCATAGCGACTTTTTTATTTCTATCCCAGGACCAGAATTCAAGGCTCGCAATCCGATTCACCCAATCCGGTGATCTCATAGCGCATATCAGACCACTTCCTCATTACCTCACTTGGCCCTCCTGACCCCCCCTTTCCGTGATCCCGGGCTCTTCGGCTTTGATAATTTGTTTTGATTTCGTGTTAAAGTTGGTAACGAGAAAATCGTTGCCTTGAGTTTGAGCTTCCAAGATAAGATATTACTCCAAAGTTGTCAACTGACACGCATACGGGCCATCACAGAAGGAGTAGGTGCCACCTGCAGTTGCCTACGCCCGCTCCTGCTTCCATCCATCCCGTTTCTTCACAAATTACAAAGGCGGCAAGGCCTCATTCAGTTATCTTCTCTTAAGTTGCCTCCTCAACCAAACACGAGTCAACGTGATATCACGAAGCATTGCCAAGTCCAAGCTTCTCCTCGTCTTCCCTGACACCACTCGTCTCCTCACCTTGAACAATCATCACCTGGTCGAGTTGCTCACCTTGTTTCCTCAAACGCAACTGGCTCTTCACCCCACGCCCAGTCTCTTAACCCTTCCCCGCCCCCAGTCGGCTTCCTTGTCTGTTTGTCGCACACCAGAACCCTCAAGTACAGTACATACATCACCACCCTCGTCAACCTGCTGCAGAGACCCGCGCTGACGGGGCCTCCTTTCATTGTCCAGGTACCTCAACCAAAGCTTGACCTTGTCTTCCATTGTGCAGATTGCCTGCCTTCCCTGCTCGGACTGCCAACACGAATCTCTCAGGGCCCTCGATCCCTCATATTCTTCCATCTCACCCGGGGTGTCTACGTTGAAGCTGTTTGTATAGCTCCACTACTCTTTCGATCCCGACCTCCTACTCACGACCGCCTTTCTGCTGTCTGTCTGTCTGACCTGATCAAGGAGGTGTACCAAGACTATATCTTGCCGCCCAGCCGCAGTCTTGTTCATTCTCCTCACTTCTTTTACATCCATCCGTAGTTGTTTCACTTGAGCTTTCTTTCTCTTCACGTCACAGAGAGAGCTTGTTCTTTTTTATTCACCACCAATTTGCTGCCCCGCCTTTATACTCAATACCCCGCCAATTGCTACATTTGCTGCCATCATGAGTTCCAACAAGCCTACCCGCAAGTTTTCCACGGGCGCTACGTCGCACCGGAAGAGGCAGATGAGCCTTCTCGTCGAGAAGGATGGTCACGTCAATGCTCCTCTTCAGGTGAGTTTTCTCTTGTCTTCCTGTGCATTCCGTTTTCCTCGCATCATGTATCCCTCATGACAACTTGCGTCTTGCGTCATAGCAATTGGAGCTCTGGAGACCCCTGCGTTATGGAGACCGAGGTCGATCAAATTCTTAGCACATGAAGCGACTAACACAGCTCAATCGTAGACATTGTACCTTGGTATCTCTGCCGTTTTCGCCGATGACCATACCGCTGTGATTGCACTTGCTATCCACGATACCGTCTATCTCAATGATTTCTCCATCAAGCACATCTCCCTCGATGAGGATATGCGCGAGGGCCAGGATCTCATTGCTGACCACATCATCAATGAGGTTGAGACTTATGAGCATGAGAACTTTGTCAAGTTCATTGGAGCTGGTCTCCCTGTTACGCTCAAGTACATGAGTCCTTCTCTGTGCTCCCGTCTCTGGCTTGACCTCGATATTGTACCTGTTGTGCTCCGACCCGACCACGAAGCCAAGGAGAAGAACTTCTGGGACGTTAAGCGCGTCGATGAGCAAGCAGATTCCATGGCTCGCAAGTGTATCCTGTAAGTTCAAAAATTGAATGCCCTCATGAATCGCGACTAATAACATTTACTTCAGTAACTTTGGTCCTTCTCTCGTTCCTCATCTGCAGGTCGGATACCGCGGCATTGTTCAGACAGACGCTGGTTTCCGTGTCCATCTGACTAACCTCCAGAACCACAAGGACACCTGCTCCAGTGCAACATGGGGCGCCATGCAGTTCTATGCCAACAAGCTTCGTGAGAAGAAAACAAAGATTGCATTCTTCAGTGCCACTCCTCAGGGTGGTGGTGTCGCTCTTATGCGCCACGCTCTTGTCCGTCTCAGCCGTCTCTTGGGCGTTGATGTGACTTGGTATGGTATGTAGAGACGCTGCAAAAACTCCAGACGCCACTCTATTCTGACTCAATTCTAGTCCCCAAGCCACGACCTGGCGTTTTCCGAATCACGAAGAACCAGCACAACATTCTCCAGGGTGTTAGTCACCCTGATCAGCGTATTTCGGACCCAGAGAAGGCTGCAATTTCCGACTGGATCGAGGAAAATGCCAACAGATACTGGCTTTCTGAGGGCGGCCCTCTCCGTCCCCCAGAGGAGGGTGGTGCCGATGTCATCATGGTAGGTCAATTGATACACAGATTTGACGATACGCAGGTTAACAACTTTGCAGATCGATGACCCTCAGATGCCTGGCCTCATCCCCATGATCAAGAGACTCACACCTGACCGCCCGGTTCTGTACCGATCCCACATCCAGATTCGAAGCGATCTTGTGGCCAAGGAGGGCTCTCCTCAGAATGATATCTGGAACTATCTCTGGAGCAACATCAAAGAGTCCGACATGTTCATCAGCCACCCTATCCCCAAGTTTGTTCCTCACACAGTTCCCAAGGAGAAGGTTGTTTACCTCCCTGCTACCACCGACTGGATTGATGGCCTCAACAAACCCATGAACAAGTGGGATACCGGCTACTACGCTCATATCTATAACCAGCAGTGCCGAAACCAGCGAATGACTGAACTCGATTGGCCCAACCGTAAGATCACACTGATGAATTGGAGGCAAAACAGCTAACGCGGATCTACAGGCAAGTACATTGCTCAGGTTGCTCGATTCGACCCTGCCAAGGGTATACCCACTGTCATCGACTCATACGCTGAGTTCCGCCGCCGTTGCGACGAGGCCAACATCACTGATGTTCCTCAGCTCGTTGTGTAAGTTGAATCCTTTCCATGGCAGAAATTTTGCTAATATCTACAGTTGCGGTAACGGATCCATTGATGATCCCGATGGTGCCATCATCTTTGACCAGACTATGCAACAGCTTGAAGATCATTACCCTCACCTTCTCGACGATGTCAGCGTTATGCGTCTAGATGCAAATGATCAACTTCTCAACATGGTGATCGCCAACGCTCACGTCATTCTTCAGCTGTCCACTCGCGAGGGTTTCGAAATCAAGGTGTCTGAGGCACTTCATGCCGGAGTTCCGGTGATTGTCTCCAGTGAAGGCGGTATTCCTCTTCAGGTCAAGGACAAGGTCAATGGCTACCTCGTTACCCCTGGCGACTACAAGACCGTTGCTGGACACCTCATGGACCTGTACACCGATCATGAGCTCCACGCCAGGATGTCTCGTGAGGCCAAGAATGGTGTCAGTGACGAGGTCGGAACTGTCGGAAATGCCCTCGGTTGGTTCTACTTGGCTGCCAAGTGGCAGGAGCTGGGTTGCAACCCTGGGCTTCGCGGTGATGAGAAGTGGGTGAACGACATGGCCCGTGAAGAAGCTGGCTTCCCCTACACCGAGGGCGAGAACCGTCTTCCTCGTCACTACACGCAGCGAAAGGAAGAAGAGACGGTCCAGGAGAATGGCGAGTAATGCTGTCGAGTTTCGTTGCTACTTGTCTTAGATTCCACTTTATCGGATAAAATTTGGGGTAAGAAAAAGTCAATAGAAGTTGATGTGATTGCGGTCAAAGGATTGTTAGAAATGCTGTTCATGACTATGATGGGATGGGCTTATGTATGACACGTCGGCCCGTATGGTCGGGAACGAATTCCACTTATCTTTAGTATCAGTTTATGTTGAGCTTATGAAATACCAATATTATTATGTATCTAAACATTTATTGATGCCAAACATTGATGTTTGTTGCAGTCAAAGGGGGCCCGACGTAACAGAAGGAATAGCCGGTCTTGGTTAGGATTTCTTTAAAATATGACTATAAATTTAAGACAAATTCTATAAAATAAATAAAATTAACTAAAGAAAATATAAGCTTTATTTATTTTATTATCTTATTATATAAATTTATAAAATTGTAGGTAAGACTGGCCATTTTCTTCTGTCACCCCCCAAGAGGGCCTACTTGCAATCGCCTTTGAGATGCAAGTTCCCATCTGCAGTTACTGGCTTAGGTAGGTGGGTGGGCAATCACAGACACACCCCCAGGCTGTCTTTAACGCTGAGTTTTCCCCTTTACAATGATTCAAAGGTGTTAATTGGGATGTTTTTGCTTGGCCTATCCAAACTCTGATTGGGTCCTTCTGGATCGGTGACACTGGTGCAAATAATCAGTTACCAGTGTCGGGCAGTCGCGAGGCAGATTCGTCTGCGACTCACGTTCAAAGGAAGGAACGATACCGAATCACTCAGAAGAAGACTTCCCATCACAACTCCAACCGTCCATGTTTTTACCTCCCATCACTCCTGTCTCTCTCTTCCGTTGTTTTTGTCCGCGTTCGTTATGCACAACTTCCTTGGCTCCGACTCAATTCAGCGCTTGATGGATCTTTAGAACAGCTCTACCTGCTCCTAAAATCACTTCAACTTCTTGCAGACTTTGACTCCGTCGATCACAGTATCATGAATCCCCTTCCCCCGGCCTTGGGTGAGTCTGTTCAACCCGTGGCTGATGTGAGCATAATGAACCCTGAATGGGCTCAGATGCTCGTCGATGGTCCCCGTGAGGAATCTCCCGAAACGGCACGTCTTATAAAGACCGAGAGGGGTATTGTCCCTTTCGTGGTCACAGGCGCCAATGGAGATGCCTTGGGCGATGCGTCTTTGCGTGCCTCCCGAGGCTCGCAGAGAGCTGACGGGGACTCGCTCAAGCGGTCCATCAGCGAGCTCATTACGGAGGCCAAGGTGAAGGTGAAAAGGGAGCACAGGGACAAGAAGCCTAAAATTGGACCAGCCAACCAGTACTACAAGGACATCCAAACTCTTGGCCCTGGTAAGCAAGAACACAGTTGATTGCATCTGGAAAAGCCTTGATTGACTTGCGTAGCTCCATGGCCAGACGATTCTACCTATTACCTTACTTCGCTCCTCCGAAACCGAACCTTGAAGCTCGTTTTGCAGTCTGCTCCCAACAAGAAGAACGAAGTTCCTGGCGCGCCCAAGACATATACCTTCACCATCTCCAATGCTGGGGTGATCCAGCATGAGAAACTGTCGATGATTGGCTATACTCGAGCTCCCCCTCTATCTCTTCACGATCAGGACATTTCTGCCTCAGACGGTGCCATTACCCGCACCGTCATTGGCGAGTTACTCGAGGATGTCTGGCCCAAACTCAACAAGAGTGAAAAGTATCAGTACGCCAGGCAACTCCGCAACCTTCTCCAAAAGATGCGACACGAGAGCAAGGAGGGACCAAACTCTTACCTCGGGTCTATCGAGTCAGGGGACTACAGTTTGCTTCAAGACAAGCATCCTGATCATACCTACTACGCAATCCGTGTGCGACCCAGCCAGAAGCAGTTCATGGCGCTTCTCATGTCAACTTTGTATGACACGGTGCCCAAATCGGTGGCCAAGGCCTTGATCTCTCAATTCCGCACTGATTATCATTCTGTGCTCACCCATGGAGCCTTGTGCCCCAAGAACATTGTTGTCTCGAACAACAATATCATCTGGATCCTTGGTTGGGATTGCGCAGGACAGTATCCTATTTGGTGGGAATATGCGCGTTTCTTCGAAGCTAGAACCAACGAGGCGAACAGTGACTGGTACAACTACGCAACTGAGATTTTTGGGGAGGAGTTTCCAGCTGAATTGGCGGCCTATCAGGGTATTGCCAGATGTCAACAGCCTTGATCTTGAAGGATTGTGACTTGGCAATTCTGTTTGCGCAAGCTAGATGCAATACTTTGTCTCTTCACGGCGACCAATGGACACAAAATTCAGAAAAATCCCAAGGCTTACCTAAAAGCGCACTGCTGTTCAGATATTTCAACATGCAACCGAACGAGATGACATGGGAGTTGTGAACCGAAAAGACTGGAAACCTTTTTGCAAACCCAGAAATTGTCCAACGAGCAAGACGATGGAACGGAATCGAGATGCAAATAGCTCGACATATCTTCTAACAAGTGGCCAATCTTGGTAGATGCATGAGCTGGTCGTGCACCAGGCCATGTCTTGAAGCAAGGATGTTTTGAAGCTTTGTTTTGCGACATTGGCAAAAACACAGGATCATGGATGGCGGTATCGGATATTGTAAGCCCATGGAGCACTGCATGTATCTACTGTTTTCAGATTCTTTTATTGAACCTTGAAGTACTATACACTCGGTATCTTGACAAACAAACAGATGACGGACGCATGGTCATGAAACGTCGACTTTGGTCGCGTACAAGTTATCGCTATTTTCCCTCCTTTACTTCTTTCGAGCTTTGCAGCTTAGCTAACGAGACAGATTTACTTCTCGAATCGCTTGGCAACAGTGCCCCAGTTAATGACCTCCCAGATAGCACTGAAGTACTCAGCCTTGCGGTTCTGGTACTGGAGGTAATAAGCGTGCTCCCAAGCGTCAATACCGAGAAGAGGCTCAAGAGTTCCAGTGACGGGGTCCTGGTTGGGTCGGGTGACAATGGACAGAGTGCCAGAGTTCTTGTCCTTGACGAGCCAAGCCCAGCCTGAGCCCTGAATACCAGCGAGGGTAGCGTTGGTCTGCTTCTTGAAAGAGTCGAAAGAACCAAAGTCCTCGTTGATGGCAGTCAGAAGCTTGCCCTCAGGCTCGCCACCGCCGCCCTTGCCGTTAGGAGCAAGGTTCTCCCAGAAGAGAGAGTGGTTAACATGACCACCGCCGTGGAAGTTAATCAGAGGAGCTTGAGCAGCAGCGGCCTTGGCGTCGTTCTTGTGCTGAGCCTCGGCGAGGGCCTCGGTAGCGTTGTTGAAGCCGGTGACATATGTCTGGTGGTGCTTGGAGTGGTGAAGCTCCATGATCTGGCCGGAGATATAAGGCTCAAGAGCGCCATAGTCGTCTAGGCTTGTTAGCTGTGAAGCTGGTGTTGGAGAGGTAGAGGGAACGTACAGGGAAGGTCGGGAAGGGTGGCCTTGTTGCGGACGAAGCTGGTTGTGGCCATGGCGGCGAGGGGAGTTGAGCGGGCGCGCAGACCGGCGCGGAGGGCGGGAGCTGAACGGAGGAGAGCGGAAGCCATTTTGAAGCTATTGATAGTAATTAGTATTGGAATTGACAATGTATACGATAACTCAAAGCAAGAACAGAATTGACCAGCTTGATGGATTGTAACAATGGCAGTTGAGAATGGAACTTACAGTTATAGGCAAGCTTGTGATAGTGCAATTGACGATGATGTCAAAAAACGAAAGAGACGGGAGTTAGAGCGGAGGGAGGGGTTGGTTAAAGATTAAGAGCTGATCGGGACGGCAATGTCGGGTCTGCCGAATGGGAGCTTGGATCAATCTGTCGTCATATTTTCATGAGCTTGACTTGATTTGAGGCTTGGTTTAAGTGGCTGGTGCTGTGGCTTTATAGAGTAAAACAAGATACAGATGTTGGGTTGCAGTGTCTATTAGATTCTGGATATTTCCTTGCGATCTGTATAGATATATGTTCTGATTTACCATTCTTGTTGTCTTACATTCTCAATGAACCTTGAGAGATACCGATACCTTTTGTTGGAAGAAGCTGGTGTAGCTCAACCAACATCACCATCATAATCATGAACTTTGCGTTACTCAGCTCGGTCTTGTCCAAACACCGAACAGCGACATCAATCGCCAGTCTGTGTTTATACTTCTCAAGCAGTAATGAATAACCCGAATATTCTAGTCTCAATCTGCCATTTCTCCGAGATCGCCGATCTCGGACTGCCGAGCTCTCAGATGCGAATGACGCAAAAGAGGACCTCGTGAGTTAGCGGGTCATGTCATGCAACGTCGGTTAAGTATGGAATCAATTCTACATTCCTATTTCAGGGCCAATGGATGAGAAGCTGTTGGTTATTTACTCCGTATTGTCAATGGAGATGAGATACGATCTGGTTCAGGGTAGTCAAGTTGACGATTATGTCATCGGCGCGTGCAAGTGATTATCGCCAATCCACTCTACGCGTCTCCCTCAAACATACACCAAAAAGTTAACAGTCAACATGTCGTACTACGACATTGACGCCATCCTCACGGATGCAGAGGTATTCTCCATCTACTCACTGTAAGACACAGTTCAGAAACTAACAAATCCATAGAAAGTCCCTTGCCAATTCGAACTCGACGTCCCAGATCTCGGCCATCTCGACAACTCCCCCCACGGCCTCAAAGCCCAAACCCCGTTAACCCTCCCCCTCTGGCTCGCCGAAATGCTCGCCCTCGCCTCCTCCCAAACAATGCCCGCACCCCTAACTCTAAACCTCCCACCTTGCCTCTCAACAACCGTCCTCGCCGCCCTAAAAGCCGACCCCCGCGCCGTACCCCTTCGCGACCAAAGTCCTCACTTCTACGGTGTGGGTGTGAAAATGTTAGAATTATTCGATGAGAAGGAAATAGCGGAGGTTTTGAGAAAGACGTTCGTTGTGAGGGCCGGTGAGGTTGGACTTCATGCGAGAAAGGCTGATGAGGCGATGGGCGGGAATGGGGAGGAGTTTTTGAGGGGATTGGAGGAGTGGGAGAGGGGGTTGTTTAGGAGGGGACATGAAGGGGTTAAGGGGGCCAAGGAGTGGACTGATAAGGTTAAGAAGACATGAAGAGATGGAAGATTGAGATACCCATGAGCTGCCATGAGGCACTACGCGTCTACGAACACCAAATACAAAGACATGAACCATGATTTCAGTCAAGTCACAAGAAATCTCAGTTGCAAGAACAATTCAGGGATAAAAGCGTGCATTTCCAGCACGGTCTATTACTGACTCCGACTCCTACGCCTTGAAGCCAGCCGAGGTTCTCCTATCCGTAGGCAAACGGTACTAATCCATCCCAACCGCTCAGTATTGTTCCAACCGAACGACAAACCCGGCACTTCCCAGCATGCCCTCAGATTCTTTACAAAAAACCCCAACAATAGTTATAGTTATCTCCCTGAACACCGTTCCATATCCCAACCCTTCTAAAAACGCAATGCAACGCTGAGCGCTGACAATTCCCGATTAAAAAAAAACGCCATCCTCATCCTTTGTCATGTACAGGATAGAACAAGAAAGGAATAAAAATAAATGCAACCGACTCCTCTTTTTCCTCTCCTGGGAAAATCCCCACCAGTTACCGTACCCGGCCCAGTATATGTCGTAGCCACGCGATGAAGCACTTTCGATCGCATCGAGAATAAACGTATAGGTGTCGCACCGCTCAAGCGGTCGAACCTCGTTGGCCCGCCCCGTCTAGGGACGAAAGCCAGTTTGAAAACGTATCCACCAGTTTAGTTTGCCAAGGGACTCGCTGAAAATAAACCAGAGAAAGGTTGTAATCATCGACGCCGTGACGGTAAAGAAAAAGTAAGTTGAAAAATAGAGTAAAAGTTGAGAGAAATAAGAAAGACGAAAAAGCAACAGCAATCATAAAACGGGTTCTTCTGAAAATCATTATATGTTAGAAAGAGAATTGAAACATGAGCAAGAGGATCCTTGCTGTAGAAAGATTTGTTGTGCATGTTCACCAGAACAGCACACCGAGCGAGGGTATAAGTCAGATGAGCCATTATCGTATCGGCTCATCTTGGACTCGGGCTCGGACGCGTGGATTTTTTTGGGTTTTCTTCTTTATGCAATCCTCATCCCTTGATGGCGCGAGGTGCTAGGAAACGACTCGACTTTGAGATCGATATCGGTAGCGCACGTCAACCGGTGGAGCAGGGATAACAGCGATGCAAGAAGTCGACGTTCATCATCGTTGCTCATGCTCCAAAGATTCAAGCAGCCCAGAGGGCAGTATCGTTCATACTCATGTGAGACATGTCCTGAAAGGTAGCAGGAGTGATGGTGTTGGTAGATGAGAGATTGGAGCCGTAGGCTGAAGTGGCATGCTCGGAGAAGGCATAGTTATCAGCGAGGGCAATGGGAGACCCGTTGAAGGGGGAGTAGCCAAAGTTGCCAGAGGCTGAAGAGATGGGAGCGGGAACGCCGACTTCGCCATTAACACTAGCCATCATGGCAGGGTCAGCAATACCGTCGACGGCAAGATCGTAGCCAGTCTCCATGTTAAAAGGGGCCATGCTGCTACCAATGCCCTGAAACATGTCCATCTGAGTAGGCACGCTGGAGCCCTCCATGTCACCATCGACCATCTCATCAGACTCATCTTGCTCGGGCATGGGAGACTCATTCAGGCCAACTTTGACCTTCTTCTCAACGAACCAAGCCTTGAGTTCGTTCATGGGAGGCCAGTCACCACCGCCTTTACCGCCACGCTTCTCATCATTGTTAGCACCCTTCTTGCCGCGGGGAGTCTTGGGCTTGAAGTGGGTACGACGAAGATGAGCGGCAGCGTTGTAGTAGGCACCATACTCCTTGCCAGAGACGCATGCCTTGCACTTGGACAAAGGGTTGATAGCCTTGACACTGCTCTCAATGCCGACAGTAGCAGGGTCACGGCATACAAACTTCTTGACGGTACCCTCATGCTTGGCGTTGACGTGTCGGCGAAGCTCATGATCACCTCGGAAGCCATCGGGGTGCTCAGTACACTGATGGCAGTAGACCTTGGGGTGCTTGGGTCGCTGGTAGTTGCTCTTGTTGACGGGAAGCTTGGCCTCCTTGTTGGCAGTGACAGGAGCTTCAGTCTTGGCTAGCTCGTCCTGGGGCTTCGGGGCAAGTTGAATAGACTTGGCTGATTGGAGGACACGCTCACGAGCTTCCTTTGCGCGACGCTCGAGGTTGGAAGCATTTGATCGAACACTAGAAATGCTAGTGTTGGAGCAAGATCGCTCCATGTCGGTAGACTCTGGCGATGTCATGAAGGTGTTCCCATTGGAGTCAGTGTACTGCATGTCGGCAGCGGAAAGGTTGGCGCCAAGACCGAAAAGGTCCTGCTCAGAGGTGTACTGTTTGCCAGTGGGGTACATGTTGACAGCGCTGGGAGACAGATCGGGGGTAAACATCGCATCGGCCTGAGACTGTGATGATTCCATGCGCTCCATGCCGACACCATAGCTATCGAAAGAGCTGTTCTGGCGAGTCAAAGGGCTTGCTGCTTCGGCGGCAGAGGGACCAGATATCATCGATGGACAAGCAGAAGACATGGGATAACTTGTCGGAATACTTGACGGGAGGTTGTTAAATGAGTTGTCAGGTACCATGTTATATGCAAGTCCCGAGTAGGTTGTGTCGTAGTGCTGGGGAACTTGAGCTGTCTCGGGCCACTGTTTTAGGAAGTCTTCGGGATCCATGCCGATGTTGAGTAGAGGCTGGTTCTCATGAACACTGGGCAGGCGATCTGATGTGCCCTCGAGAGGGAGATTGCTGGACTCATTTTGAGAGTTGAATCGATCCATGGAAGCACTTAATGGTGCTATCCTGTTGCCGGTCTGTGAGAAAGGCATGTGAGATTCAGAACGATTTGAGACACTGCGGCTCATGGGGAGAGCGGAGCTAGACTGTTGAGAGAAAGCTCTCCTCTCACGCTTATGTGCCTGAAGGCCATTATGTCGTTCCTATTGAGATTATTAGAAGATGGAAATGGCACAGGGCTTAGGATGTATTACCGTGATGGCAGACTTTACTTGGGTGGGATATGCAATTGTAGACTTGCTACGAGAGAGACCATTACTTCGTGCACTTGAGAGGCCATGGCTTTGGATTTGGAAACCGGGCTGAGCCAGAGACAAATTTTGTGCGACTTGATTTAAGACTGTAGGGTCTCCTCTGAACTGAGTTTGCACGAGCTGCTCGAGCTGTGAATTCCGCGCGTTGGCGGCATCTAGCTGACGTTGTAGCTCCTCGACAGTATTGGCGCTTTCTAAATTCATTTTTTTGTTTGAATAGTAGATCTTGCGATAGTGTTTGCTGTGCGAGGCGAGATATTCGAAGACGGGGATAGCCTTGATACGTTTAGATGTTCTAGTGTAAGTAAGGCGAGTGGGTGCTGAGAATGGAACTGAAGTGAGACCCAACCGAGGCGAGACTATTGAATGAATGGTTGAGGTAGGACAAGTTAAAAACGGCTTGCCACAGGCGAAAGATTAAAAAAGTGGGATATTGGATTATCGGGAGTCGAGAGAGACGACGAGACGAAGAAAAGAAGGTGAATGAGATGCGGATGGGATGGAGGATTAATAGTGAGCCAGGATGGAGAGAACAGGCGGCCCAGTCGTTGTGGATGAGGCTTCCAATGGGACCCCACCCAGACTCGACAGGGATAGTTGCAGGGATATAGTGAAGGATATTCAAGGGTGTAACACTGCGGTGTGTAAGGTAAGGTTAAGAACAAATCTGTGTCTCTGGTCTTTGCTCTGTGGGTGGGCAGTCTAATTAGGCTTGGCCTGGTTCTGGCTGAAAATGCAGTGCATACAGGCAGCACCATGCATGGGTGTGTGATGATGATGATGTAGCGTGCGTCTTTGGTGGTGTGTTTCTTCGACACTCTGTCAGTCAAAAGAACATACTTTTTTAATTGGTGATATAATCTTAGTATGTTAGGCAGACTAGCAGCAGACTTGGGAGAAGTATGTAATTATGCCCGAATGGTCTGATCAGACATCGAAATGAGGGGATGAAAAGGAACGACATGCAAGTCAAAGATCTACTTCCGATGGCAATAAGACTTGTCGCAAAAAAGAAGCTTGTGGAGATGGTTATGATGCTTCTTCAGTAGATGCCGCCGTTGTTGAGATCCATTGAAACAAACATGAAAATGGGATGCGACGGGATACGAAGTGGACCAAGCCAGTATGAGAAGGGAATGGTCAAAGGCACAAACAGCACGCGTGACGACAGCCAACTCACTCACTAAACAGTCCCAGTCCCAGCGCGTGGGCATATCTCCTTACAGCAGTCCCCCCCACTGGACCAACGGTCACTGCAGAGGCACGACACCACTAAAAACACACTCAAACGGAACGTTCGGTGGCCGCTGAAGAACAAGAGCCCGCTGCCCCCCAATCCCCTTGGTCCATTCATCGGATGCATGCTAATAAAACAACCCCCGGGTAGTGGCGTCTCATGCCAAAAAAAGAAGACAGAGTCAAAGAAGCCACCTCAAACATCCCTGTCGCTGACGCCCGGTGGATGTGAGCGTTGTTAGAATTGCTGCGATTGGTAGTTCAGGCCAGTTTCTGCCCAGGTCTGGCTTGCAGCGACCACTACCAGCATCGTTTCTGGTTGCGCGTACAACTCATCTATGCCATGCCATGCTATGCTATGCTATGCCGTCCACGAGATGCGTTGAAACGAGGCATCTTTGTCGCAAGCAAGAGGCTCACCTGCGTCAAAAGTGGTGGGCTGTGTATTATTTACTCGGCATATGGAATCAATTCATGTCCGTACGTATGGCACTTGATCTGTGCTGAATTCCAATAATCTAGGACTTTTCACCTCCCAAGTCAGACAAACGGCAAGCCGCATATCTTCTGACATCTCACATCTTTTTTTCTCAGTTTCCGACCGCCATCTTTCAAAAGTCTACGTAATAAGCGGCACAGCATCATCATGGCTGTGAGAAAACAGAAGGAAAAAGAATGGAAAATTCAGGAGAGAGGAGAAAAGAGAAGCAACGTGATACAAACTCAACTTGAAGCTCAACGCCACGACGGCATTTCTCGATCCTAGCTACAGGGTACGCAGTACGAATCGGTTAGAAAAAGCAAAAATGACCAAGGTCCCTTCTGACGGTGACTGAGATGGATGTCATGGCGCATCCTCCAAAACGACAGTGACAAAAAACGACAGTGACAACGTTCATATCAAGCGGGCACCATGGGGAGGGCGGATCCGATCCGACATCAGAAGCGCAAAATCGCTCCAAACCAGGCAATCCAATTTGTCCATCTCTAGGCTCAACAGCACAACAAGCGCGGTGTGAACATGTCATGCGCTAACCCGCTAGATTCGCTGACCGGCTGCACGCTTCTGCTGTCAGTTCCCGGAGAGGAGAGGACACGGACAGAAGAGGGACTCTTCTGTTTTAGCTCGTTTGAGGATATTCCCGACCGGGGAGGTAATGTAAGTTTGATGAACATACGTGATGCCTTCAAATACGGTAAATGATTGTTGCTATTTTCTTCCCTGTTCAACACACAGACGGGAGGTTATGAGATTACCTCGTACGCAAGATCATCTCGATTGCTTTTACGGTATTGCAAGAGAAGCTAATTCCAAGAGCCGGCTGGCAGCGGCGGGACGCTGATCACCATACAATTTTCCCTGCTTCTCAAACTGGGCGTTCCACCAGGAACAATAATGTGCCACCGACGTATGTGTTGAGCAAACTCAGCTGAGAACCCTTGCTCTACGCTGTAACAAGCAGAAGAGAAATGTTATCGATTTCCCTAGATCCTCAGGGATCATTTCAATCGTGACCAAGATGTTTCTGATATTGATTTATTTTCATCTTTTACAACTGAGCTCTCACAAAAAGATGCCATCGCCAGCCCATGCTCCCTCCCAAACGGGTTTGGTTTCAACGAGCCCATCTCCAGCGGGAAGAATCCCTGCACATAAGCCCACACTCCATCTCCTTTAGCACCCACCACTTTACGCAAAACGAGGCAATCAATCACTGAGACGGGGCACTCATCGATTGGCTGTCGAGCGTGGTCAGGCACACCCACACTACATCTCGATTGGCTCCCGCGGTCGCATAGAGTGAGGCGGACGGGCAGACGGCGCCATCCCATCCATGGCTAACTAACCAACGTTGGACAGTACGGGAGAGAGATAATCCTTTGCCTTTGCCAGATCATTCGGGTTTAGTTTCTGTCTCTGACTACGCAAATAACCTCAATGCAACATACCAGGTGCCCTTGCTCCAGCGATGATGATGATCTTCTTTGGATACTAACACCACCGCAGTCTAGACCTAATGATCTTCATCACCCAAAATCTGAGAACTGTTTCCGTTTGGTTGGGGAATCGCCCTAGCATTGTGTGTCATGCAGGCATCTGATTCTTTCTGACTCGAATTGATAAAGCTTGGCGCTATCTACATGCTGCCGTGCTCTGACAAGAAACAAAAAAGGAAATGGTACTGTAGCAATTGGTGCTCGTCCATAAGTTCCGTGCTATCGTTTGCACCCTTCATCACGAAATTGTCTTCTGCACGGAACATCTTCCGGCCTCAATAGTCTCAACCTTCGTAGCATTTTCTCCGAGATGATGCCCTACACAGATAATGTTCCACTAACTTAGTAAATGCTCTGACCTCGAAATCTTTTTTTTCCTTGCGGTGATCATGCAGGCTCAACCCCCGTCTCAACTTGAAATTTCGCAGATCATGGATGGAAACGTTCCACTGAAAGCTTCATGGCCGTGCGGGTGAATGCGCACGCGCAAACAATGGCACCCATTTCAGACTCATTGATGCGTTGGCAGTTTTTTTTTTTCATGTCGATCCCACACGCGATGTGCACGTGCGAGTTCATGTGCAATTTCACGTTATTTGCACGCTTTATCGAGATGAGATTAAATGAGATGTGAGATTGATAAAGGCTGAAAGTAAGAACTTCAACAACAATTTACAAGCCTTCCACTAATAACAGCACGGGACCATGCTAAACTCAAAATTTACCCCGGGCTAACGGTTATTGAAAGTTCAATAGCGTGTGATAAGGACTTCATTCCCGAGTCTATATTGTGATTGTACTCAAATCCCGACTGGCGTTGGATCTTTTGTTTCAACTACCCTGCATCACCACATCAAACTCATAAGCCGCTATATTGCGTGTACCTTAAGCCAAAGCGTTCATACTAACCCAAAATACTAGACCAAAAAGCATTATTACCAGGAGTTCCCATGTCTGAGACATTCATTCAACATCAAACCCGTCCCTAGGCGCATGAGTAATAAGTCTGTCAACCAAGACTAAGCAAGCGTCGTTCACTAGGACGGCTGATGCATTGCGACGAACCGTTCTCCATACTGCTACGCAAACTCCTGCCGGTAGTCGTCAGTTTGCGAGCTACGGCACTCAAATGAGACAAAACACTGGGGTCTAATACAGACCAAAGCTCAATATCATGCCATGATAGACATCTAGCGCTATCCCACAACAACAAAGCTACGTCAGAAAAGCCTAATATGAGTAACGTTAACTTGACCTCGCTGGGTATTCGCTGTCAAATTTCTGCTGCTAGCGGCCCGACAACTCTGAGATCGAGAGATGAAACTCGTGAATCTCGTGGAGAAGCAAGACCCTGCCTGCTTGGAATTGTGTTCCACTGTTTGAGCTAGCAGGCAGGCCATGAAGGAAGAGAATTTCCACTCGACACGTGTTCAGGTCACGGGAGTTTCTCCTGAACGCCGGTTCTGCGCCGAAGCGAGGATGTTCCCAGGAAGGGCACGTGTTGATGAGTCTGTGGTGTTGATCATTATTGCCATTTGTAACGCTGTCTCAGATACTTTGCAAAGGCTCAAGATTGTATCTTGGATAAGGTTAAATGACAATTCGAGGAATTATTAGCCTGCAATCAGATTACAGAGTAAGCTCATGCTGTTTCCGTAGAGATATCATCAGAGCATCGTGAAGTTTATGGCTTGGTGTTGATCATTGTTGGCATCATAATGCCACGATGAAGCTCAACTTATGCCTGTGCCTGTGCTTCTGCATAGATTGGAAATTGACTCTTAATCGTCTCATTGTCTCACTATCTCATTAAACAGTAATTTCTGAATGTGATTCTCAGGAGACCAAGAGAAATGAGCTGTGATGTAATGTCAGCTCTGTATCTGGACATTGACCAATGTCGGGATTATTATTAATATTTCCAAAAACAAACAAACAAACACTGAACTCATTCCCACGGCGTTACCGATACTCGGCCCCTCTTCATCTCCTGAGCTCCGGAGCTTTCAGACCGTAAAATGTCCCTGCTCGCGCGGTATCCGGAAGAAAGTTGTCGGAGAACAACTGGACCCTCCCATGTCTCTCTCTCTCACCGTTTATCTGATACCGGCAAAATATCGGCTTAGTCATGACGACCTGGGGCGGGCCAAACTCCACAGCTCGGCTCATCATGACACCTCTCCCACTAACGCTTAGCAAACCTGCAGAGTAGAGTGCATTGCTGTATTGCTTTGACACTTCATTTCTGCGCTGGCAATTTCTTGAGCTCTATGTGAGCTATCGCCGGCTTACCACGGCATAATGCGCCGCTTCAACTTGTTTTTGCTGGCGACTGTCCAGCTTGTTGGAGCTCGTTCCCCGGGTTTCAGCATCCACGAGGACTTGTTGACATACCCCCAGGTAAGCTACCCCTCGTTGACTACCTTGTATTGAAGCTCAACGTTTGTAGTTTGAAGTAGTATTCGATAGTCAATACATTTCCGAAAAAGAAGCACATTCACTGCTGGATAGTCAACATCCTACCTACTCTGCCGACTTTGCGCAATCAACACTTGATCAAGCTCGGGAAGCTGACGAGCGCGACAATGAAGGCGACAACCAGGGCCAAAATGGTCCGTCGCACACATACGAACTGATGAAGCTACCTCCCCACGAATACCTTTGTTCTATTCCTATTATCCAACCCCCCGAACCCGAGAACAAAACCGCAAACGAGCTGGCCAAGGCTGAAGAAGCTCGCGAGCTTACCCGGGCGACAGCGAGTGGATGGGAACTTCTTTCACAACTAGAAAACTCATGTCTATACTTCATGTCAGGATGGTGGAGCTACAGCTTCTGCAACAACCGCGAGATCGTCCAGTTCCACGCCCTCCCATCTATACCAAACGGTCAGCCTCCCAAGCGCGACCCCAACACCATGGACTATACGCTCGGTAAAGTCCCTGCGATTCCCGCCAACGCTGCGCATCAAGCAAAGTTGAACGGCATCGAAAATCCACCACCGGCGGAGCTACAGGTTAAAGGAGATCAGCGATATCTGGTGCAGAGGCTAGAAGGTGGAACGATCTGCGATTTGACGGGTAGGGAGCGAACAATCGAGGTCCAGTATCATTGCGTGCCAGGCATGAAGACTGACAGGATCGGATGGATCAAGGAGGTCACGATCTGTGCTTATCTCATGGTGGTCAACACTCCACGTCTCTGCAACGATGTTGCTTTCTTGCCTCCTGAGGAGACTAGAGCGAACCCCATCTCATGCAAGCTCATCGTTGGCGAGAACGGCGAAACTCCTTTGCTGGATCAAGCGATACCCCTGAAAGACACAGAGGCGCAAGAGCCACTGAAGAAGGAGGGCGAAGAAGCCAAATCGGAGGAGACCAAGCCTCAAGATGCAGCAAAGGAACCGGTGAACATCGGTGGCGTCATTGTAGGCGCCCGCAATGTCCTCTCCGGCGCTGACGAAGCAGGCAAACCACCCGCCAAGCTGTCCCCCCCACGAAGCTACTTCTCCAACACCGATACAGACGGCGAGCGCTTCATCGAAATTGTCGCATCCGGCAAGAGCAAAGAAGACGGCGGTGAAGTAAAGCTTCTCAGCACCGAAGAACTCGAGCGCCTAGACCTTAAACCCTCCACAGTCAAAGAGATGACAGAGCGCATGAAGAAACTAGCAGGGAAATACGGGTGGAAACTCGAGCTCGTGGAGTTACCTGGTGGTGAGAAGGAGTTGAGAGGGTATATTGATGCAGATGAGGAGGAGCTTGCTAAGAACAAGGCCAAGTTGAAGAAGGAGAGTGAAGCGTTGAATAAGGCTAAGGCGGAGAAGAAGGCTGAAAAGGAGAAAGGAGGGGAGGAGGCGGATGGGAGTCAGGAGGAGTTCTTTAAGAAGAAGGATGAATTGTAGAGATATGATGATTTTGCTTGAAGATAAATGGCGTTTCAAAGGAGTCCTTGCTATAGAGTGAATAAACAAGCGTGATAAACTTGGTTTAATTTGTCTTGAGCACGATGCGATGTAATATTTATACTGGCGAGTTGAGCGCTTTCGACTTGAAGAGATCTGATTGACTCTTTTGGATGCTCTATGCTATGTGAATAGGGTATCTAAGTGACAAAGATGCTTTGGTCCAAGCCTGTTGAACCAAATCCATGGCGACAATGCACCCATCTTTGGAGCCGACGTCTTTCGGGTAGCTATCGTGAAGAGTGTCGCTGATAGTGATCATCCTTCCCTGAGGAGTTGAGATTTAGTCTTCCTGAACCTTTGACTGTAAGTCTGACCAAGACAACACTTGCCTCGACTCAAGAATAAACTGGATTGATCCACGACTACAAGCTCTCATACATCAAAATCATCCAGAAGTTGGTTGAATGTCCGATCTGGGGCTCACTGCATTGGTACTGGTGACCTTATATCACCCCCCCAGTAGAGGCCTCCTGATTCTTGTCTTGATGGAGTTGTTGAGATCATCACCCATACTAGGAATGAACTCACATGAAATGGGGGCAAACTAGTTCTACTTCTTTTCAAGGGCGTTCTCCCACAGAGAATGATGGTTCGCATCTCGCAATATTGCAGATACCTGCTTTGGCTTCTCAGCCTTGGCACAGTAATATCGTTGATCTATTAAGTAGGATTGTAACTTGGGCATCGTCAAAGGATTTGACGACAGAAGCTCAATAAATGATTGTTCTCGCTGCTGTATGCTGCCAAAAAGAAGATCCCATCCTCATCGAAAAGTGCTTTTGTTGCCTAGGGTTTGTCGACTGCAGACACTATTCGAGGATGATGCATTCGAGGACAAGCTTTCAGAGATAATAGAATATCAGGTCATCAGTACTTTCGAATTTAGTCATGTTCGGAGGCCCTCCCTGGCAAGTGATGGGTGATCTGAGCTGGGCAATGTAGAAGCACACTGTCATCAATGTGATAGACGCGCAGAACGAGTCACTTTTTGAAGCACGAATTCTCACCCGTCGATTCCCAACCACCGGTGCTGGTGTTCCTCGATGAGAACTCGGTCACATCTGATGGCCTCCACACCCTCAACTTCACACGCACTCTCCCTGACAAGGCCTAAGAGGTTGCTTATACGGAATATCTGCGCCAGGTAATCTAAGAGAATGTGATTAGTGTGATGATCCCCCCGCTCAGCCACTACCGTGTTTGAGATAAACGAGAAGCGCGGGATGATGTCTCGGTACTCTCAGACAAAAGTACAACAAGCAGTAACCAGAAGCCTCTCTGTCCCATCGTTTCGAGTCTATCATGAATGATACGATCACGTCCTGTTGTTACAAGTATATGATCATGTATAATTATGTTCAACCATTTCGCGACAGACGCAACTTTAACGGGAGGCAACACATCTAGATTCCCATCTCTACCAAGTCAAAAGAATTGTCATGGGCGAATATGATGTTTGCGGCCTGGTATTCGCAGTCAGCTGGACGCATCATTGCGTGGCAAAGCATATGGAATGCCACAGTAGTCGTAGTCTAGCGCCATGTCGTTGAACAAAGAGAAGTGCAGCTATTTAGTTCATGGCTTGAACACCATTGGTGTAGTTTGCCGGTCTAGATCTGCTGTAAGGTGCGTGTGGCCAAGCGCGAGGCGCCATGCAGCGATCTACCAGGAATATGTTAGTCGCGATTGACCGCTTGGAAAATGTTTGCTCTTGATTGCACCACTCGCCGGTCAATGTTGCACGATTGAGTTACGGCCAGCCAACAGGCGGTATGCAGACCTCAGCCGTTAAGCCAGGGTTCCACTTTGGCGCATCTAGAAAGGGGATATCAACGAGAGAAGACACGGCTTAGAAGAACTCTGTTAAAGACCCAAGATCTTTTGTCTGTTGAATGCGGTTGATACTTTGGTAACGCTGAAGTCTGAGCGTCTCGAGTTTCACGGCAATAGCGGGAAGGGCTTAAGTGAGACGGACTCCGGCAGTCGGAGCAAGAATTCTGCACCATTTCCGTCAAAGGTTTAAGTCCACAACTTTTAGACTTTTTTTGCGTGGGGAGTTTGGAGGGGCTTGGGTTGGGACGGGACGGGAGTTTTCTCTTTGAAGCCTGAAGCTAGCAAACATACTATGCGGACCGATGCATACGGATTCTTGCAAGAGGCAATACGAGAGGGAACTTGACAATTGGATGTTGTGGTTCTTGTGAGTGATAGTTGATGCGAGTAAGACGGATAAACCTTGAGGGGTTCGCTTGATGCTGGTTCAATGGCTGATGTCTCGGACAACTTGAAACAGAGACATTGGAGGGAATAAGAGAGTGACAGTTTGCTCCTTGCTGCTACATGTTTGTTCTCTCTTATCAAGCCACCTCCGATAAAACTCAACGTTTAAGGAAAAACGTCCTTTCGCAAAAGCAAAGCAATTGGTCACATGAATCTCTCAATCACAATCACAGCAGACGAAGGAAGCGCCTGAAAAAGAAGAAGGAAAAGTGACGACATGGGTCAAGTTTCCTACCCCTGCTCGGAGCACGGGCCGCTCGCCGGGACCCGGGGGTCCATGCTCCCCAGGCCGGTGGAACTGTTTATGATTGGCGTTGATTGGGGACAGAGGAAGTGATGGAGGGATGTTAGAGCTTGTTAGTGGTGTGAGAGTGCTGAAGTTGAAGTGGTTGGCTGTGAACAAGATGGGAGAGAATGAATCTGACATGACAGATTCGAGAAAAGACGACCATCAATGGCATGATGGAGATGGAAAAATCGAGATTAGATGACATGTTTGCTCTGGTAACCATCACGTCAACAAACAGCACAGGCCAGACTTGGGCTTTGGATTGGTTCACGCTGCAAAGAATGTAATGTCGATTAAAAGCAAGGACTCGTATGGATCAGATCAGATGCATTTCAGTCAGTCCTTCAACCCCCCACTCTTCAGCCGGTAATACCGTATCCGTAGATCCATGGCACACCTCGCGTTATATTCTTACACGCTGTCACGTAGAGAACACGTCCAAGGGTCTGTAATTAAGACGCGCCCTTCACTGCAACACAACTCGGCAGAAGTGAATCTAGCGTTTTATATCAAGTCTAGCTAGCTCAGTTTGTGCAAATACCACCCAACCCAAGACATCACATCCCGGCATTAACGCGCTAACAGTAGAAACCTGGCCCTAAATTCTGGTGCCTGACTTTTTTGCTATCGCACTAATGCGGGGGGGTCCCCTAGACCCAACTCTCAGCGGGTGGTGGTCCACCGTGCCATTGCCAGGAATGAATGAATCGAATTGGCTGAGCTTGTGTGTGTGTTTGGCAGAAGAAAGAAAAGTTCCATGCCAATAAGACCATCTCAGACATACCCTTACACCAACCCAATTTCTCTCCTGTGCTCTCTCCTTCGTGATCTTCACTCATCTTCGTTTCGCCCTTGCTTTTAAACCTAGAATCGCGAGATTGGATCGACTCTCCACTGCGTAACGTATCTTTTGACCCTTACGCATTACGTACCCGGCGTCCTTTCTCCCTTGCATCGCAACCTCCTGTCCCTTACTCCCCACCAAAGAACACGGGGAGTCCGATAAACATTCGAACCAACGATTAACATTCTCTTCCTCGTTGCAATCTTTCTTCTTTGATCATCAACCTTGAATCTGTGTCCAACATCACGTCACGTCCTCCTACGAGACCATCATTCGACTAAGACGCACTCAATCGTCTTCAGTTGTCATACCTCCCAACGTGAACGAAGCGAGATTGTACATACATTGCGACAATTGTCTTTGTTTAAAGGCATTGTGATCAGAGCCTGAACGTACTCTATAGGTCATCTGCAACCCGACCGACCACAAGCTCGAGACAAACTACACCAATCATCGTTAAATCAGCATCATACGTATCTAATTCGCTTCCTGCGACAATACCCGAAAGTTGTTGGGTACAATCCGCGATGAAGTGAATCAAACTTGCTCATCGTGATCTAAACCCAAGACACGCGATCAGTTCGATATGCCATAGACATCTCGACGACTGTCTAATCGCCCTTTGTACATCTCATATTTACTTTTGCGAAATTGAGCTTGCCCTTTGAGGTTCAAGCTGGACTGTACCTCAGCGTTTGCAAACTTGAGCTGCGCTCCCTACAAACTCGATACCTAATCACTCTTGATACCTAATGTCGTCCCACCATCTAACAATGGAACGACCTCCTTCGCGGTCTTCCTATGGAAGAACCGCTTCTCGATCCTCAACAAGCACTACCAACACCAGAGCTACAATGCATACCGCACATACTGGCTTGTCGTCGTCACATGCTCCTGGATCACCTAATCTATCTCAATCGCAACACTCCCACCGACTCTATCATGCCACTTGTCAAGGTCAAAGACCAGCCAGTACTACTCCGCGAACGGCGACCCGAACGCCGCGCTTAACCAGAGAAGCTAGCAGCGAGTCCGCGCGACAAATTGCTATATCATCATTCCTTCAAGAGAAGCTCCAGCAATCGCGCATGGCTGAGAGTGATCGGTCGACTACGTGGTCGCGCAGCACCGATGTGAACTCTTCGGGCGAATTCAGTCGAAGCCTCGGTTCTCCCATTAAGAATTTGGAGTCTGATGGGCATCGACCTCTATCCGCCGCTGGAAGCGAATCCAGCAAAAAGAAGGGCCTGGGGGTGAAGGATATGGAGCAGGTAGGATACCCAATCTGAGCAATTGGCCCATTGACTAACAGGAAGTAGGTCATTTCATCGCTTCACAAAAAGAACTTTGACCTCAAGTTGGAACTGTATCACCGCCGGGAGCGACAAACTGCATTGGAAGAAAAGGTTGAGACTCTGGAGATAGAAAAGTCACGAGCTGAAGAGATGAACGATCATCTTTCAGCCGAGGTGGAAAAGCGCGACAAGGCAATTGAGGAAGCGGTCGCCATGATTGTGACTCTTGAAGGCAGGCTTGAACAATACGCCAAAGAACGTTCCATCATTGAGCAGATCGAAGCCGAAGGCCAGTATGCCGCACCCACTTTCGACCCATGCTACGAAGACCCCAGCAGACCTGCTACTCAATCGCCGGACATGATGAAGCAAATGGGAGGCGGTAAGGTTATCAATCGCATGCCGAGTTTCCTTTCCGACCACAGCGAGACGACTGAGAACCTACGGAATGTCTATCTTGGAACTAGGGGCAGTGTTCTCAGTCTTGCGCAAGTCCCTGAGGGTTCTGGTGAAGCCGATAACGGCCGCAGCACAGCCCTGGGTAGCCCAAGTCTGAGCGTTTTGAGTGAGAGCTCTTTTGTCAGCGTGTATGGATCCAAAGAACACGATAATAGCGGCATGCAAGATGTGGATGAGCCTCTTGCTCTAGATGGTGCTGATAGTCTTCCAGCTAAAGCCAGTACTATCAACAGGCCCAAGACAGCGTTTGTCAAGACTCACGTCTCCCCTAACAGATCAGCTCGATCGAACTCTCTCTCGACTCACCAACCGCAGTTCGACTCCATCAACGATGTGATTGAGTACAGCTCTCCCGCGCGGAAGACTGATCGAAAGCACGCTCCTAAGAAGGTGGAAGAACGATCCCAAATCCGGGATAAGGATGATTCCGATGTGTTCACTGGTCGTTCTGCTGCCCTCGCCAACCATCGACGTACCAAGGAGGAGAAACGCGAGTCGCTTCGCAGAGTCATTACGGATGCACCTGGTGGTGTTAGGTTACATGACCAGCACCTACCACCAACACCAGACACCATCTCAACTTCCACACTGCGACGATTCCAGAACTCCAATGACACACTGTCCAAGCATCCTACAATGCAACGAAGCCATGGTGCTCTCTCAGAGACATCCGAGAATGAAGGCAGCATGGGTATGCATTCGGGCGTTCAACTACAGGAGCCTATGCGCGCAGTCAAGGCTTCTGCTCACATTATCGATCTGAATAACAGAGCTTACGTCGAGAACCGTGGAAGGTCAATCCAGCGTCCTCGTTCCGCTGATGAAACGACCATATCGAACCGACGAGGAAATGATTGGGATACCGATAGCGATGATTCAGACGTAGATTCTCTCGACTCGAGCCTCGATATCTGGATGCGCGAGAGCGCCAAGCCCAATAAGAATGGCGGACGAGCTTCACCTGATCTATTCAGCTTTCCCTCGAGCGCGACTAAGGGCGGCTGGTCGATGGAAGCCATGTATGGACCTGGAAGTGGCCATGGAGGTGCGAGTATTGCAGACTCTGAAATGATTAGAAATTTGTTCCCTGTTCAACAGGAACTCTTCTCGGCCTCGTTGCCTCCGCCACCTCCCAACAGGCGATCAAGTTTGAATGCCCAGACAGCGGCACAGCTTAAAACCTCGATTTTAAGTCGACCGGCCAATTCGAAGGCCTCCAAGTCAGGTCGTAAGAAGAGACACCAGAGGAGGAACAGTGACGATTTCCAGCTGAGAGCGGGAACGCAAACTCAAGCACCGCCTGCCGGCGAACAGAAGAAGAACCATTACCCACCCATCACAGGCCAGCCCGCTCAGAACAAGTTTGCAAAGTTCTTCCGACGGTCGTCAACTGCTGCCCCATCCCCTACTCCGACTTCAGAGACCGGACCTACTGAGCCACCACCCAATGGATTATCCTCAAGCGTTAATGGCGCAAGTGGACTTCCACCATGGATCAGTCGGACAGGCGTAGCAGATGAGGACCGCGACAGCGCGACACCACCACCAATTATGCGAAGCTCTCGTCACGGTCGGCATACCTCAGCCGACGTGGGTGACGATTCAATCATGAGCCAGGAGCCAGGTACTCCAGGCACACCAAGAATGGATAGGGACACTTCGGAGCAAGTAGATAGCCCCAGAGCAGCAGGAGCAGGAGGCAAGAGAAGGTGGTTTGGTCTTAAAAATAAACAAGGCTAGGAGATTTGGATTTATCACGGCATAACATTTGCATACACAAGATTTCTTAGCAGGGCGTCAGAATGCTCACACGCACCACAGCCGAATCAGAGGCACACCACAAACAGGCGTTGGATTTTCTTATTCTTAACATGGGCACTACGATTTGTTTTCTTTGGCGGATGGATTGGGTGGCTCGGACAAATGATTATGGTTAACAGGGGCGCATTTCGGCATAGCTAAATCATGATAGCTTGGGGCATCAAAGCGAGTTTAGCATAGATTGACAGAATCAATTCACACATTACAATGAAGCCGGTGCTTATCACATGTCAGAGTGAGTGAATTGAACTATATTGAGTTTGTTCCATTTCGCCTTGCTAATGCTAGCAGTTCATCATCCATGTCCCCATCAAAATGCCTCCCATATGTTCGGCTGTTGTGAAAAATGTGTACAAGAAGAGAAAGTCATTCCTCAAATGAGTCGTTCCAAAAGTCGTGGTCTCATAAAGAATGATGGCGTTTAGACGAAAGCCCAAGTTCCCTTGCCCCGTCCAATCTCCTGGGGTCCAATGGCATCCTCAAAGGCAGCAGGAGACACGTCGAGATCGGTGTCCTTGCAGCCCTCGCAGCGACTGTAACAAACACATTAGCAGAGTTCGTGAAGAAGTAGAGGGGGGATTACTTACTCGACGACAGTGAGGACTACTGTACCAGCATCGCCCCCAAGTTCGATGACCTTGCCACAGACATCGCTCGTGTCAAAGAGGTTTGCGCCAACGGCAACGACCATGTCGTCGTCGCCATGGGTTTGAGCACAGGCGCCCTTGCCGGGGGTGTAGAAGGTGATGTCACCTTCGGTGCGCTTGACAGCTGGGGCTGCGAGGACGAAGGGAAGGGCGAGGAGGAAGAGCTTTGAGAACATCTTGACGATTGTTAAAGGGGGTGTTCTGGTGATGTAGGAAGTGTGACTTGTGGTGGTGTAGTGAGTGTGCTGAGAGAGTGTAAAGTGCTTGAAGGCTTTGGTGTTGCTTGAAGGAGTGAAGCTGTTGATGATGATGAAGGAGAAGGGAAAGTCAGAAGTTGGAAGAGAGAGGGCTTCTTATAGTTGGTATTTGGTGGAGAGACAGTGATTCACTGCTTCATCTCGCGAGGTCTCGGCGCCCGTTGCTCAGAGGAGAGAATAGCATGCCTTCACATCACGCTCGACGAAACGCAGATTCACGGGGTTCAACTTGGACAACTGGCATTGAAGCACTGCAGGAACACGCGTTTTAGTTCACAGAGGTGGTGGGAATGCAATTGGATTGTGAGATTCTGGGGAAGTGTTTCACTTGAGGTTCTGGGGTTGTGGGGATGTGTCAATGTGATGCTGTGCTACGATGTTGACTTTGACGGGTGGGGAGGTTGTGATAGAGGGGAAATAGATGGAGGATGTTGATCAGGGTCTTGTTGCTTGTGAATGGGTTGTAGCGGTGCTGTGATGGGCATTGGTTTAGGGGAGTGATGTGGTTCTAACAACTGGTGAAGGTGAAGCTACTCTAACAGTGTTTCTGTGATCAGAGGGAGAAGATGTTGAAGGTGTAGAGTGAGTTACAGCTACGTTGGATTGAATTGAGCGGTTAATTAAAGGTAGAGAGTACACAAACTCCTTGATTGTTTCTTGCAGTTAGAAAATGATGCAGAATCAAGACCTTTCGCTATCAAACTGTCATACCAGTCCCAGGAGCCTGAGCAATATCTCTAATAGCGCTGATATATATTATAAAGTGCAACTATGGAGTGATTGGTAGCTTATCATGTCCATCTTTGGCCTGCACTCTGAAGTCTACTAGATCGATGGACGCGCGGACACTTGGCAACAGTAGACGAGACGAGCAGGAGTTGTGGTGATGATTAGAAATCACTGACCAGACTCTCACAGCATATACTCTATTAGAGATCGACGACAGCTTATTTCTGGAGGACACAGTCACGGTGCTGCGTTGAACAAACAGACTTGAAGAGTTGTTCAAGCCTTATTTGTGGATGGGGATGTGGTGCGATAAAGGACTTGACGCTGTCTAACAGGCGGGGGTTCGAGGCGACTTGAGCAAGTGACCTGGGAAACCTGGGAAAACATAGAAATGATAAAGTTTGTTGAAGTTTGTGTGTCGAGATGCCATAGAGTCTTGTGCAAGCACACTTCTTCATCCTTCACTCAGAGATGGGAAGCTGATATAACAATAGCTCATGGCTTGCTACGCATTCTATTATTACATGGCTGATCCCAATCACATATCACTCGGACGACACTCTTCGTGTTATCGGGAGAGCCTGCATTGGGCCTCGGTTCCTGGCATTAGATCTTCGCACAACAGCGCTGTGTAACCCCAAGGCGTACTCATTCGGCAAACCACATCAGAGCAGCCAGCAAGTTATTTTAACCACGAAAATAAAGTGCAGATGGACTCGAGCTGAGTCTACATGCGATGCAACAACAATAGACACTAATGGCAGAGATGTGAACCCCGTATTGTGTGAATGAGGGACATAACGTGGTATGAGTTGGCTCGGGAGAGGGGACGGGTAGTTTTGGTAACACAATTGCTGACATGCGTGGTTGTGCTACGTGAGGCTGGGGTTGGTGTCACTGTGTTGGAAGGCCTCAGGGGAAGATCGGAACATGGAGATGTATGGCTGTTTCTGTTCACGGCTGCAGAATGCTTGAGATATACCCTCATAACGCGATTCACATAATCCAAGACGAGAGTGCTTTCGGCAGTGAAGCTCGTTTATATACTCAAGGGCGGGCAATAGTGGCATCGATTTACAAAATGGACCATAAAATTGGAGTTCATGCGGCAATAGACTGACTCAAAGAACTCCCGGGCCGTTAGAAGAAACGTGCGCTTGAAACATTCTCAACCCTAGCACAGAGCGAAGTTCAGCTCTTGATCAACTCCCATGAATGCATCCCGTCATGCATGGATAATTTCCACCTCGTAAAGAAGAAGCCTCAATATGCTCAGACCAACGGAATGACTGAAGATGAGACATCTCGTTTTCGCAAAACGAAACGGTCAACAGCCAAAGACCCAAGCTTATAAGGTCATGAATTTCCCAATGGAACAATTCCATCCAACAGAGCTCATGAGCATCATCATCTCGCCATAATGGTATCCTTCCTCCTCGTCTGCTTCCAAGCAGCTCTGGCTCTCGCAGCATCCACCTCCCCAGCCAACACTTCAACCGCTCTAAACAACTGTCTCGCCTCCAAGAAAGTCCCCTACATCCGCCCCAACTCGCCCCAATGGACTCAAGAAGTCAGACCTTACAATCTTCGTCTAGCCTACACTCCCGCTGCAGTTGCAATCCCTACCACCGTTAACCATGTCCAAGATGCTGTCAAGTGCGGTAATCAGTACAACGTACGAGTCAGCGCCAAGGGTGGCGGCCATAGCTATGGTTCTTTCGGCTACGGCGGCGAGTCAGGTCATCTTGTGATCGTGATGGATAGTATGGACGAAGTTGTGCTGAACAAATACATGGGTGTCAATATCCAGGCTGGTGCTCGGCTGGGACATGTTGCGACGGAGCTGTATAGGCTTGGTCAGAGAGCTCTCCCCCATGGAAGTTGCCCAGGGTAAGAAACGCTCCTCTCTTTTGATATGAAGAAAGACTGACGGGAACAGTGTTGGTATTGCTGGCCATGCTCTTCATGGAGGTTATGGCTTCGCCTCACGAACCTACGGCCTAACACTCGACACCTTCACTGGCGCAACCATAATCCTCGCCAACGGAACACGAACATACGCTGCAAATGGAGAAGGGGGAGATCACGATCTAATGTGGGCTCTTCGTGGCGCGGGCTCTTCTTACGGGATCGTGGTTGAACTTGACTTCCAGACGATCAAAGCACCTGATATAGTTACGCCGTTCAGCATTGAGCTTGATTGGAATGAGAATCAAGCTGTCGAGGGATTGATAGCGTTCCAGAAGTTTGCTGTGAATGCGCCGAAACAGCTTAATATGCAGATCTATATTGGACCGAGGGGGCAGACTATTCAGGGTGTTTTCTATGGTACCAGGACGGGTTTGAATACAGCCTTGAAGCC
Source organism: Fusarium sp. DS 682 (assembly GCA_014764975.2). Taxonomy (NCBI): domain Eukaryota; kingdom Fungi; phylum Ascomycota; class Sordariomycetes; order Hypocreales; family Nectriaceae; genus Fusarium; species Fusarium sp. DS 682. The sequence goes on from JACYFE010008914.1 coordinate 33,989, forward strand.
TCTTCTTGGTGATCTTGATACACAGATCACTACTTCAAAGACTGGAGGCTGGATTGAGGCACTGGAGACCTATGCTAATGGTCAGACACTTGACCAGAGACGTCCATACGATCAGGTAAATATGAGTGCCCATGTTCGTTATGTTCCATACTAACCCCCTGCAGCACAGTACCTTCTACAGCACCAGTCTAATGACCAAGGCCCTCACCCGATCTCAAGTCAAGTCTTTCGTTAGAACGCTCTTCGACAACATCAAGGAACCCGAAGCTCGCCATACTTGGTATATCCTCATGGATCTCTTTGGCGGCCCCAACTCAGCCATCACAACAGACGGTTCCACCAACAGCGCATTCCCTCATCGTGACAAACTTCTCCTATTCCAGTTCTTCGACCACGGAAACTACGCTACATATGCAAAGAACGGCTTTGCGCTGCTGAAGAAGTTCAGAGAGAGTATCACCAAGACTATGGATGATTCGGATTGGGGCATGTACGCGAATTACCTGGATACGCAGTTGGAGAACCGCGAGGCAGTTGAGCAGTACTATGAGTTGAACTTGGGGAGATTGAGAGAGCTTAAGAGGAAGTATGATCCGAAGGATATGTTTTGGAATCCTCAGGGTGTTCGACCTGCTACAAGAGGCTAAGAGGGTCTCGGAGGGAGTGGTGGTGGTGGTGGTGGTGCAGAGGAGGAGACCGGTATTACCGTTCTTTGTACATAGCTTCAACTTTACTTAGTCTATAGCCAGAAAATTACCGCGTTGGAACCAGTGTCTATGTGGATGAGTATCATTGATCCAGCAGTATTTGCTTTTCTTTTGAAAGAAGCTCCCAGGTCGTGACGATCGTATCGCAGGAGTCACCGTCCGGTGCGGGAGATAATTGAGCCATCAGAAACTCCTTTTTGCTCTTCATCAGAGTGGTCCATTCTATTTAGGTCTTGGTTTGGAGAAAGGCTCCAGGTGGACCTCTAAAAGCCTCTCTCTTGGCCTTTTTATAGTTCCCTGCTTGAAGGCATACATGAGAATCTTGGACGATAACATGGTCCTTGTGGACATGCCTGAGAAATAGACACCAGTCAAGCTACCGCCGGTGCTATGCTTGACCTCGTTTCCTTCTTCAAATAGAACCTCTTCCATTTAAAAGCCCCAAACTAAGCAGAATGGAGCATCATATTTGCAAAGGATAAATTTTGATTCCCAAATGAATATCCCAAACGAAGACACCATCGTTTTCAATGCAGTGCCTCATGTGGCCTTGGTCCTCTCTGTCGGGGTGCTCCGGCTTTACTGAGAATCGAGACGCCCTTCACAACATCTCGTCAACCTCACTAGGGAGCTGCTGTACGGCACTATACCTGAGGGCCAACAGGGAGTAGAGCAAGGAAACTGGTTAATACAGTTGAGGGGGAGGTTACTATTGGCGTGATGATCATGGAAGACGACTTTCTTTTCTTGGTGCTCGCCACGCCACGCGCTACGCATTCCTATATCCTGACCGGGCATCAGAGTGTCCGGTCACGATCCTCATTATAAATTCCGGAACAGATCATCATGGCGCACCAAAGATCTAACTCTGACAATGTTTCCTTTCTCACTCATACTGCAGCCCCTATATTAGTTCCTTAGAAAGGAAAGCATAGGAAACAGATAAGCGAATACAGTTTCATCATCAACATGGCCCCTAACGATCCCCCGCACCATCGCCAATACATAGTCAGAGGATCGGATGCCGTTACGATACGCAAAATGGAACATATTTCATAGCGCTTCAATACAGTCGCGTTTTCCTGTTGTTTTAGGAGCGACCGGTGTTGGACGGCTTACTGGCATTGATACGTATACACTGGTTTCTACATGGCAAATCCCCATGTCTGTCATGTGAGATGTCCAAGCCAGGCCCAAATCAACTCTGCTATGATGTCTGATATAGTGATGCTGCTTCTGATGGTGTTGGGGCCGTTGGTGTTGTTGTTGTTGTCACTGTTGGCCAGCATCCCGACACCAAAATGGCAAGTTGCCATCTCAACATTCGGCCAATTGACGATAAAATTGGGAAGACATCGGTGGTCATCGATGTTGAGGCCATTAGAGGAATAGACGAAGCCGGCCCCAGTGTCTGTTCCTCAAGAGCCACCCAAGGTCAAAGTCCGACGAGGATGTTCAAGGAGTGATATTCCGTCAATCCACTGGCCGGCCATCTTTACCCAGACACACCACCTGAACCAAAGGAGATCCATCTACTCAGTGGCCTGTTCGTTCATCGAATATTAATGACGACTCTGGAGAAGTAATGGAATGTCGACTGCGGCCTGGATCCTGAACGAGGACTCATAGCAGTACCTTTTTCCGCCAGAGGTGCTCCCACCAACCGATCTGAATGGAGCCTTACGGGATGAAGGTAGCATAAATTTCATGCTGATGGGCTGCTCCTTAACCGCAGTGGAGTCTGAAGTTGGCCGGAGATCGCCGAGTGAAACCGGAGGCTGCGTATAGACTGCCCATGGCACGCTTCCCCTTGTCAAAGAACTCCAGTTTCGCATCCCTCTCCTTAATGAGCTCTTGTTTTTTGGCTTCAAGTTTCTTGTTCCGTTCTTTCGTCTCTTACAGTTCGTTTGCGTCTTCTGCAGACTCCAGGTTGGGGCTTGATTGGCGACAGACTGAACTGGTTCGGGGAGCCTTGGGACAGGATTAGTTGTCACTCTTGTCTACAACTGCCATTGCCACTTCATTCAGGAGTTGCCTCATCATACTAACAGCCTGGCTGTTATCGTCATATCTATCAACTATCTCCTGTCGCCATTCAAACTCTTTAGCGTCCGATCCGATTTTGAGTACCATGTCGAAATGCAAGCTGCCCAAATATGCGAGGTTAAAGCAAGAGAAACAGACACCATCAAGAGACTGATGGCCGTACTGGTAGACTGGGAACTCGATTCAACTGGAAGTCCGAGTTTTTTACGCTCATCAGGTCCAATGGAGCGGTGGCACCAAAGACTCCATCGTAGCTGTGAAAGGATTCATCCAGGATGCCAGACCTTCCCATGTCATCTGTAGTGCATGTTGGCTTTCTGTACGCGAGTCATACGATGGACAGTCAATCCAATTGACATCTGATATCTAGCCCACAAAAAGATGAGTCCGCCATCTCCATGGCTCTAGAAGAACTTTTTCACAGGTCCTATCTGTATGATGATGCGCCTGAAACATTGAGTCCACATGAAAAGCAGCAGATAAAGCAATGGCTCCAAAGTAAATGCTGAGAATTAGATGAGCACAACAACGCCTCGCGATCTGAGCCATCTCGGTCGCTGTACACCTGACTTGTGAGGTGACGTTCCAGCAGCTAACACCATGACCGCCGCTGATCTTCCATTCGATATTTGACTCAGAGATGTGATTGGAGGTTGCAGCCCGTCGAAAATGGACGCAAGATGGCGGCCAAGGACCATGTCTTGACTAATCAACTGAGCTGTGAATACAAGACATCTCGGACGAAGCGCAGAACCACCTCTAGCGGTCTTTGTCTATACTCGGCGCAGTCTCACGGCTAAAATAAGCCCAGGCACCAAAGCCAACCGAAAAGAGCCCACACTGCGAACCCGTGGAGAGAAGAGCGAGGGCTGTCGAGACTTCAGGCTTCGCGAATAGCGCGGTAAAGTCAAAGGGGTAAAAGCTCAACGGTGAGATGAAGCTGATGACGAAAAGCCTTGATCACCAGTGAAAGAAGAAAGAAATGAGTTCATCAAAGATTTATCAGGAGTTGCTGACGGATGAAGGATGTTTGAGCTACCCAGACCGACCGTGCTTCTTCATCACATCTCCACAACAACCATCACACAACACCAACCCAACATCAAGAGAACAGGTTAATATTTTTTGCAACCTGTCGTTCATAGTCTGAATCATGCTTGAAAGTTGGAACCTCCTTTGACGCTCGCTTAAGCTTGCTAAGCATGACCCTGGATCTCCATTCACCAAAAGCGCTCACAAGTTCCAGGCTCCGGTATACCAAGCAAGAATCTCCGCAGACAAGGGCACACAAGATGCTCACGATAGAACCTATGTAAAAAGTGTGAACGACATGTGCAATCTGGCACATGGGCGGTGAGAGGAAGAGCCAATAAGTAATAAAAACAGGAGGGCTGCTCGAATGGCAACGGAAAGTTTCACCGCAATGCCAGGTATACTTGCGATTTATCGAGAGGGCATTTTTTTTTCATGACCCATGTTTGTATAGCATCAAAGATAGGTATGTGAGTTTAGATGGTGTTTATTTGGAAGTGATTTGGTAGATTGAAGATCCAACTCGGCTGTATTCAGGCTCTTTGGCTATTCAACCCGACTCTCGGAGAATTATGTCTCGCATTATCTACTGCACTTCTGAGTTTGCAACAGCATCGTGAAAGTCTGAGATTGACAGAAAATCTCAAGAATATCAGCTCAAAGCCAGTATGTTCTACATGTTTGCATTCGAATCGAGTCTTTGTGCATCTGCAATAGAACCCACAACACAACAGGCACAAAGTCAAAGCACAGTCATTTCACGTCTTCTATTACACATCTATCATAAACAAGTACAGCACATAAGTCGTATATACATCTAGTTGTTTTCAATCATCGTCTTCAACTCAGAAAACTTGACCGGCTTCGGCAAAAACAAGTCCACACCCGCCGACATAGCATCAAGTCTCGCATCCGCACTCGCCAACCCCGTCAACGCAAACACCGTCGTCCGCGGAACCTTGAACTCCGCCTCCAGCTTGCGAATCCTCTTCGTCGCCTCAACTCCATTCATGACGGGCATGCTTATGTCCATAAGTATGTAGTCAAAGTGCTTCTTGACAGGTCCTCCAGGTTCTGCGTCGCCGATTGTCGACTTTTTAAATGTCTCGACGGCTTCTTCTCCGTTCTCAGCTTCCTCGTAAGAGAATCCGTATTTCTTCATGAACATTGTGAGAAGGTTGAGATTGATCTTGTTATCGTCGACGAGTAATACGTGAGCCTTTCCTGGCATCTGTGGTTTCGTTTGTTTCCGCGTATTTTGTGTTGACTTGCTGTTTACCTCTTTCCTGAAATCTTCCTTATCTTCCTCCTTATTGTCCTTCTGTTCATTTTTTTGACTGTTTCCCTGACCATTCTTTTTCGAGCCGTGTTGTTCTGCTTTTTCTTGAGGGAGTGGTGATGTTGTCGTTTCTGCCCAATCGGGTTTGTTGTTGTTTTTATCTTGATGCAATTTGGAGTTCATCTGTTCTGTCGCGTCGTCTCTGTCTGGAGTATCTAGCTCTTCTGACTTTTTGCCGTCTGTCTGGGAGCTCTGGATCAGGTTTCTGTTGTCCTCATCGCCTCTAACCTCCCCAACTCTCTTCAAGCATTGACTGAATACTTGTGCGAGTTTTCTAGGGCCACATCTGCGTGTATTAGCATCCGAATAGTATTGTAAGGGGGTAGACTTACGGTTGCGGAATGACTTCAACCACATCTGACAACCTGGCCAAAGCTTTGGCCTGCGCCCTTGAAATCTTTGCAGCTTCCTCCTCATTCAAGCTGATGATAATGATGGGCGCTTTCTTGTTTCGTGGACCATCTATCGCTGTCTCTTCGAAACGCTTTTCAAGGGTTTTCGCGGATGGTGGTTCACAATAGAGGTAAAAGTCGGCGTTGGGAACGTCCGTATCTACCTCACTTGCGGCCTTCATATTGAACCAGCTTGAGAAAATGTCCATCAAAGTCTCGTTGCGCACCTTGACTTGCTGAGTAATCGTCTTTGAATGGAAGGCTTCGCTTGCTTCCAAGAGCACCAGAGACCTGCCTCGAAGTTGTTCAACCATAGAGGCCATCGGCTCTTCCGGTTTGGAAGAGTCTTCTTCAGGAACTGGCTCGAGACGCAGTCGGACTTCAATTTCAGTACCCTTATCCTGTTCCGACTTGACCTCGAGGGTTCCTCCGAGCGAATCCATAATCTGTTTGACAATGCTCAACCCCAACCCGGTGCCGGGTTGGAATGAATCTTCCTGGCTGAAAGGAACAAATAGACGATTCTGTTGGAAATCCTCCGACATTCCTTTTCCGGTATCAGTGACCCGAATCAAGACATCTATCCTTGAGTCGTCGCTGATCTCTTGTGCCCGAACCGAGACAAGAACGAAGCCTAGGGCTGTATACTTCAGCGCATTGCCAAACAAATTCATGACAATCCTTCGAAGTGCGCCAGGCTGTGTCTTGACCTTCCATGATGGCCTCGGGCTAATATCCAGAAGGATCGATACAGGGTGCTCGCTTCCTGGATCTAGGGTTTGTTGGTTATCTTTTGCGCCCACCATTGCATCGTCTCCTAGACTCTGTTGCCTTCTAGGGAGCTTCTTGAAGTTATGTCCAGTCGCTACAGCGTCGACAACTTCCTCGACAAGAACGGAGAGGTCAACTGACGCAGTCATGTTTAAGCTTTCCATTGAATCGGAAGAAAGGTTGATGACTTTGTTGTGTTTCGCTCCTTTTCTCAATTGCCCGCTGCCGAGATTATTTATCTTGCTGAAGTCGAGCACATGGTTCAAGGTGTCGAGTAGTGTTTTGCCACAAGTCGCGATCGAATTGACAAGGCCGACTTCATACGAATCCGTTACAGCGTCTTTAAGGAACTCGGCGGCGCCTAAGATACCGTGTAGCGGACTTCGCAACTCGTGACTCATGCTCGCAATGAAAGTGGTCTTTGCGGCTTCGTTCTTCCTCGTGTTGATACGTCCGACTTGACTTGTAATGCTGTTGCCGAAGGCTCGTAGGTAGGAAAGGTCCTCATCCAAGTTCATCATGCGACCGGGCACCAAGGTCCAGAGGAAACACCCACCAACAAGTTTATCTTCGACATAGTCAAACAATGGCAGGAAGACCACAGCCTTTGCCCCAGGGATCTTCTTAAGGAGTTCTCTGTGGTCAATCTTTTCCTTGCGTCGCTTGCTTTTCCCTCCAGTGGGAGCAGGACTACCGTCGCTCGCGCTATCGTCATCAGAGGAGAGCCCGGCCCCTTCTTCTGTAAATGTGAACGTCTTTCCTTTTGGGAAGAGTGAGAAATATCTCTCAAGAGTGCCGATGGAGAAAGAAGGCCCCTGCTCAAGGTCCAGAGGTTTGCTCTTGTCTGCTAATGAGTAGGCAAGGAGCTTGCACGGCCTTGAAAGCGGCGATGTCTCAGAGTCAGAGCTCTCTGTACTGAAGGCCTCGGGCTCTGCTGCAATCTGTGTAGGGAGTCCGCCAGCATTCGTGACACCACTCTGTTCTGTCTGTACGGCTCGGGTCAGGTGTTGAACATTGGAAGCTGTGGCACCGAAGAGCACAACTCCGTCCGCGAGAATTGCAGATCGTAAATTATCGGCCGCTCGATGGTACATTCTTGATAACCCATCCGTCTGGGGTTTGTGCTTGCGAGGCGGTGACGTAGCTTTTTGGGATCGTTGGTTCGAGTCAGGGTCGACCTTGCGCATAGTGTTGTGCAAAGACGAACGTCTCGTCGCCGTGATAGTCATGCCCGGGGGACGTTTGATCGAGGGTCTTTGGGGTTGATCATCTTTTGACAGAATAGGATCGTCGCTTGAGCAACCTTCAATGAAGGTTGCTAGTCCACGAACAATGCGTTCACCTTTGAACCTGTCAACACGGTCGCGTGCCCATTCCAAATGTTCGGTAATGGCTTGCGCAACGCTCTGCATAAACTTTACGTCCTCGATCGATAATCTATCGCGCGGTCGTTCGTCCGAAACGGCGTATGCCCCAACCTTGTATCCTTTGCGGGAGAAGATGGGCACTCCAGCATAGAAGCGCACACCTGGCTCGGATTGGACATATACGCGCGACTTGAAGCGATCATCGAGGCGACAGTCGGGAACTATGAGACCAGAGGCAGTGTATGTTCGACCATCTGGATCGCGACCGGTGCATGTGTTGTGTAGACAGTGCTCGCAAACGGCTTCTGGGCGGGAAAGGATCGAAGTTCCCACTGCAGTTATTAGCCAGGAATCAAAGGGAGGAGTCAAGTATGTCTCAACTATAGAGATCATCCAACCTACACCACAAATCGCTGTTATAATCGGCTATTTCGGGGCCTTTCTTTGTATCGGCGGTCTTGTTTGCACCAGATTCTTCTTCGAGTGACCCTAATCGCAAATTGCGCGTGGCTTCGGCGAGAATGTATTGATGAGAAGAATCGATGAGTGAGACCATAGCACGCTTTACGTTGAGTCGAAATACCGCCAGTTGCGCAAAGGCTGAAAGAGCCTTGTCGGAAGAAGGCTGAGGCGCCTGTGCGTCATTGATCTGAGATGGCGCGCTGATGCTGTCGACACTTCTTGCGACTTTAAGTGAGGAACCTTGCGCTATCTGCCAGCTCTGGAAATAACCCTGCACCTCGCGTTCGCGTTGCAGCTCTGCAGAGCTCGACATTTTATCGTGGCATGAGAAGTCATGTCATGTCTCTGTGTGTCGTGTGGATGATGTTAGAGGAGACAGGCAGGGACTGGAGGTAGGTGGTAGACGCAGAAATTTGGGTGGTCCCCCCTCTGTGAAATCATTGTCATTGCGTCATAGTTGCCCCCAACGTCACCTAGAAACGGGGAATCTAGAACGATACTGGAATAGTCACATCGCCCCAGAAATCGACTATTCGCCTTCTTATTTGACCGTCTCTTCATCTGGACCCGAGAATGAGGTCACGCCAGGCACCGTGATCAAAATACAGGGTTAGTGATCGATTAGCGGTGACCAAGAGATTTCCGAATGTGATTCAGCCATCTTTTCTTGCCCATAGAGTTCCAGTTCCACGAGTCTAATGTCTTTGACTTTCTCAATTGAGCCTTTCCCTGCTTGTTGTACTGATGCATTCCTTGGAGTCAAGCTTTGCCAAGAAACAGGTTGGTTGTTTGCGGGGAAGAGGTCTTACTGTATTTATAGATGAGTCGAAACTCAATCTATATCGTGGAGATAATCATCGGTAAAGTTTAGATCCGGCCTGGTTCTATACACTGATATGGAACAGTCGGCAATTTCCTACTCCGAAAACTCCGGCCCCCAATTGCCTATTCAGGAAACTACATCAAAAGTCCCTGGAGAATCCTCCTTGGAGATAATAATGAACCGTCTTTATTCGACAATAATCCAGCATGTAACCCAAAAATCCTACGACCAGCTTAGTCTCAATTGGTCAGCACTCTATTCGTCAAGTCGTTAAAAAAAGGCCGCAAGACCTCGTATTATGTTTTCGCTTTTTGTAAGAAATCATTTGTATCTCACTCCAAGCAATTAAAAGTATCACAACCTTCAACATGGCCTCATCTACACCTCACACGGCCCGCTCAATCCTCGAATCATTCTACGATGCTGAGCGCATTTATATGGCCGCACCACCCGAGCAACGCGATTTCAGCGGCATGGCAGCGACTCTCTCAAAAGAAGTCCGCCTAAAACAATCATCCGGCCTACCCTACGCTGGCGAATATACTGGGCCCGATGGATTTCAGCAATGGGCAAAAGCCATGGCCGACTACTTTGACAAGGTCGATGTACAGAACCCTGAGATATTTGAAAAGGAGGGCTCAAACCGCATCATCTCGCTTGGTTATTTGCACCTGAAGGTTCGCAAGACTGGGGAGGAGTTGAAGTACCCCTTGTGTCAGGTCATTCAGGTTGATCTCGAGGCTGGGGTTATCAAGAGTATCATGCCGTTTTATTGGGATGTATATGCGTTGAACAAGGCGATTGGATATACGCCCGAGCTGTAAAGGTCGACTAGGCGGTGGTTAAGTGTGTGTTTAGGTCATGGATTTTCAATTAACTCAGGGATTAGTACGTTGGACATTTGTTTCCTGAAGGCTTGGACTTTAGCTTGAGATTCAACCTTTCTTACAGACCAGTCTCATCAAGGCAACATATCATACGACGTAAATTCAGATTGACTTGTAGAGGTCCCAAACCGTTCTAGTCCAATGAGAGAAAATTATTTACTGATGGTCTGCAATAATCTTATCACAGTACTCTGCAAACTCAGCAGCAGTACCTGTTCCGCCCTGCTCTTTCGACTTGAGATTCTGCAACAAATCAACCCTCGGGCTCGGATGGAAGCGCCCCCAAGGCAAAACAAACCTCCCTCCATCCTCAATCTGTAAATCCGGCGAGAGTCCTGTCCACAAGTTGGTGTAAGCACCGAACTTGGCATGATAAAGAAGGGGCGAAACGACGTAGCTAATAATCGACGGCACATGACGAAGCAGATTACTGTGCAAATTTCCAGGATTTAAACAAACGCTGAGAACACCATGAGGCCCGACTTGATCTGCCAATACGCTGGCGAGATACCAATTTCCTGTCTTTGAATTCGTGTAGTTGGCTTGTTGATCTTTCGATGGGTTGATGACGTCTTTCATGCTGACACCACCTTTTGGAACAGAGAGGTCTGTGACGATGGAAGCTGTCCAGACTACTCGGACTGAGGCTGGAGGCTGACTCTTTGCTGTTTCTTTCAGAATAGGCACGAGAAGCTGTGTGAAATACCAAGGCCCGATGGCGTTGGTTGCCATGCTGAGTTCGTATCCTTGAGCCGAGACTGAACCAGCTGGAGGGTTGGATACTCCTGCATTGTTGAAGAGGACATCGAGTCTTGACTCTTTTGACTTGAACTCTTCTGCAGCTGTTTTGATAGAATTCAAGTCGTCGAGGGCTATTCTGAGAAAACTCAGGCTGCCAGATGAGTCGGGGTATTGCTGTTTTAGTTCCTTAATAGCTGCTTCCGCTTTCTCTGAGGACCTTCCAGCGATATAAACAGATCCACCAGCTTGATAGAGCATACGACTCAATTCAAAGCCAACGCCTGAGTAGCCTCCAGTGACGACGAAGACGCGTCCATCCTGCGCTGTGACGTTCTCCTCAGTAAACTGGGGGTTTGGAGGGAAGAATAAAGAATAAGTGTTTCCCATGGTTATAATTCGTCCTCGAGGAGATTATATGACTGAATAGTTGGTCTTGGCGGTTCGGATGAAAGAGCGGGGAAGAGGTACCTAAATTGGGAGGTGTTGGTTGAGGTGACGAAATTCCCCTGTACGTGGTTATTAACGTCATCCTTTTCAACCTTAGCGTTGATAGTGTGATTAGTGATCAGCGAATATATGAAATTTAGATATATTTATCAACAGTTTATGCAGTGCATATATCGGCGCTTGCCCTCACTTTCTAGCGGCCAACATTTCAGCGATATGAGACGCCAATCTCTCAGTCATCTTTAGCCCAGGGTCATGATCTGGGTTAACCTCTGCAACAGTGAGACCTCCAACCTTTTCGCTTCCAAGTAGCACCTTCAGGGCCCTCATCATGTTCTCAAACTCAACACCCGTGAAATTGGGAACATTCGCAAGAGGAAATATCCCAGGATCAATCGAGTCAACATCCAAATGAACCATAATAACATCGACCTTATCTTCAAGAAATTTGAGAGTTTCTCTTGCACACTGCTCAGGGTCTTTTGCCACGGACGCTGAGCTGACGACTTTGAAGTTGTTATCAAAAAGATACTTGAAATGCTCTGGCTTATTTCCGGGGAGAGACATATTTGTGCCAAAGAAGACGGTGTTCGAAGCATCGCAGATAGCTTCACCTGACGGAGGAGAAAACTGCTCCATACGCGGAAGAGCACCTGGCAACCGAACGAGATGAGCCATATTCATTCCAGCAAAAGTACCGATAGAGCTCGGGTCCGTAGGTGAGGTAAGGTCGGTATCAGCATCGATATAAATCAGACCGACACGCTTGGGGGGAGATTGTGCTTCTGCATGTTTCCAAAAGGCTGAGAGGATAGCGGGCAACATACAACACTCGCCACCGAGAATGAGTTGAAAATCAGGTTCACTTTTTGAAGACTTGAAGGTATTGCTGATGGTTCGCTCAACGTCTTCGCAGACCGAGATGTTGATGTCTTCATTGCGTGCACCACCTAGGCTGAATGTAGCAGCAGAGAACGTTGCTGGGGCTTCTAGAGCGTGATGCTCTGAGACAGAAGGCACTCCAGAATCTTTGAGTTTGGCGACGATGCCCACGTCTCGGAAGGCTTGTGGTGCTTTGGATTTGCCCGGGATGATAGACCCGCAGTCCGCAGGTACGTAAGTTATTGAGACGGATCGTGAAGCTGCCATGGCCTACAAGATTGCTGTTGGAGGATTGGGTGAGCTAACTTGCTTTATTGGTAAATCTTTGAGAATTTGTACCCACCAACAATCGTCAATTAAAAGGCGTGGGAAAGGCAGAGGTTAGTATTACCCTGCTAAGACTTGCCATTTAAGCTTCATTTTACCCCATTCCGATGTGACGTGGGTCTTGTCAGCTGCAAGGCGTAATCAAGGAATTCTTGAACCCCGATGACAAACGCCAATAAGCACTAACTGATATGATAGTTTTGAACAGGAAAGTCATATCTGCTTGATATTTGTTCGTATATATAATGTCGAGTAAATGATATCGTAAACAGTATTCTTAAATTTTGGTATCGTGCGTACAGGTAAACTTGTCGGTCATGCATCACCAAGAGGGATAGAAGCTAGCAGTTTCAAATCGTAAACTTTTGTTGAAAATAGTAATTATATACAAAGAAGACCATTGGTCATACACATTAACCCAAGATGCCTCTCCCATAAGATATCATGATGAATTAAGCTGATGTAGATATCCATGTAACCGAAAAGCCACATGCTTATTGTGTGCTTTAGCTTTTTAAGCAGCGAGACTGGCAAGGAGGCCAGTGACGGGGAGAAGCACAGGAGCCAAGACACCGTTACCGAGGCCAGCAAGAAGGGGAGTAAGACCAGCAATCAGACCAGGAACAATGCCGGAGACAAGGCCAATGACGAGGACGAGAATCTTGGTGAGGATCTGGAAGACAGAGTGGAGGATAGAGATGAGCTGAGGTCGGAGGCCAGTAACAGTGACGATGGTCTTGACAGCAGTGAGAACCTCAGAGACGAGGACGACAACGAGATTGAGGACAGTGTCGACATCAGAGTCGGCAACATCAAGACCAGCAGCACCGGTGAGCTTGGTCACGATCTCAGTGAGCTCAAAGTGAACGGACTCAAAGCCAGGAATGGCCTTGGTAGCACCAGCATCCTTGGTAAGATCACCAGCCTTGACCTTCTCAGCAATAGAGTCTAAACTCATTAGCACCAGTACCAATATCAAACTTCAAAGTTGTAACTTACTCAGACCAGTAGTCTTCTTGTTAATGTTGCTAACACCACTCTTGAGAACAGTGATGAGCTCCTGAGGGTTGGAGATAGCAGCACGCTTAGCAGGAGACTTGGTAGCCTTGTCGACGATCTGATTAACGCCGACCTTGGAGACGATGTTCCCAGCGTTGTGAATAGCGCCGTTGACTTGCTCGACGGAGCGAGTGTCCTTCTTGGACTCAGGAACGGGGGAGGCGATGGCCGAGATGGCGAGGGCGAAAACGGAGAAGAAAGTAGCCTTCATTTTGAATGTGTTTGTGAATAGACTTGAAAGGAAGTTTTAAAAGAGTGTGGTGTAGAGGAGTTGTTGGAGAGTTGAGATGATGTGATGGTGTTGAGAATGGATTTGACGTGGTGAAAAGAGGACTTTATATACCGATTTCTGGCAAAGGAGTATCTTACAAAAGAGATTGAAAGAGATTGAGGTTGACACTAGAAGTTGATAGTGCTGTCGATCACTCTGCTAGATTGAAGCCGTGATAGCGTGGTGTTGTTCCCACCGGGGAGCCAGCGGCATCTTGAGTCTCAGGTCAGATTCACGCCTTGTGAGGTTCTGTGCGATTTCAATACTCGATTTCTCGTCAAAGCGTAGAAGTAACCTTCAATCTTGATAATATTCAGGTTGTTAGACTCCCTGTGATTGCCTTTGCATCCTGAATGTTATCAAACCTATCAGTGTTACTCCTATCCAGATCAGACGTCACACAAATGATAGTAAAGTGCGATCTTCGCCTATAAAACAAACCATCTCAGCCATCATTTCTCAACCTCTCTACGTCACCTCCCCCTTACAGTCCCTATTTTTCAGAAATTCTCTCTAGTCCGACTGTGGAGAGCTGAGCCTACCGGGTTCATAGCCTTACGCAGCCCCGTAGTGTCGATCTTAGCCGCACTGAGCAGAGAGGCCCCTCCCTTTATGTTTCGATCTGCATCACTAACTTGTGTGGTCTTGGTTTGGTGAAATTGCAACATTTCGGTTCAGTGGAATCGACGATCTTGACTTGTTTTTTTTTCAATGTCTGATCGCCGCTGCTAAAGGACTCTTAACATGTTTGCTTATGCAATTGCTATGGCTGTCTTCTGTGGTTTGGGATAGCAGCATGTGATTCAAGGGAGCGACGTGGAATGGGTGACGTTTTGGATATCGGGCTATTGGCTCTGGGATTCCTGCTTGAAGAGAAGGACCAGAAACACTGAAACACTATCCTCATGGCGTTACAAAACATGCCAAGTCTTATTCTCACTACGATACTCTTTCCTTTCTTGACCGCAGCTTGAGTAGGCCTCCCAGTGATTTACCGGAAGCCAGATATCCCCCCACGTGCACTAACTGATCGGCACTTGGTCGATCGTGTCCGGGAGTTTGGTTGGCCTGGAATGGAAATGAGAGATAAGCTCCTGGCAATAGTCCCTGCTGATCTTATGCTGAAGATGCCGCTCCCACTTTTCCTTACGATAAAAATCGGGATAGGAGACACTACCTTCAGGTTCAATGGGCCTTGGCTATGACGGAGTTGCATTGCGGGTTGCTACCAAGGAACTGGATGCCGGAACAGAGATTGCCGAGACAAGACCAATGCGAAGCTTGCGCCAGTCAAAGTGAGGATCAAGTCCCACTGGTTACGACTCAAGTCCAGCAACTACTCAGCCAGCCACTTTGCCAATATTAGGCATGTGCTGTAAGCACGCTAATGAGCATGAAATATGCACATGTTATACTTCTAATCTTTAGATTTGCTAGAATACAAGCTTCGGAACGTAGTTCAAGGAATGTCAAAGAGTGACGGCCTCAGCTTGCCTGTCTTGAGACATTTGATTGCCCATTCGAAAGACATCTTTTGAACACGCACAACGCTGGTTGAGTTAAACTATCGTTATTGCTCCAATCAAAAATAATCTCATGTCAAGTAATCAGAACTTATTGGCCAAGGAGGTCAAGAAAAGAAGCTAGAAGTCTCACCGACTTGCAAAAACACATCGACCCACGATATGTCCTTGGCATATGGAGTTTGTTTGAAAACCAGCTACTCCTGGACCACTTTAAATTTGTGCAGGGTCGAACCACACAAATAGGTACCACAGGGTGAAAAATAGTAATGAAGATAGAAAGGCTTTTGATAATCAAGACCACCCTAGAGGATTCAGTTTAGGTCATTATTCATAGAAGGATATGAGATCTGCTGAGTTCTCTTGAAGAACTGGCGTCTGGTATTCATCATAATAGAAAAGGTACGCAAAGATGTGATATTTGAAGACCCATGTCAAGAATTAAGAAAAAAGGAGGCAAGCAAGCCGAATGTTCAATAAGCAATTCAAGTTCGTAGGACAAGAACTTTCAAGTGGAGTATTGGGAAAGTCTGTATCGCGTCAGTAAAGTGTATCCTGACCAGTCAACCATTGCACTCGGCAGTCAGACTTACTCAATCAAATTCCCATCAGGGTCACGAACATAAATACTCCTAATTGTTCCCATTGCCCCCGTTCTGCCAACAACTTTCCCCCCCTCCAAAACCTGTATACCCTCTTTCTCAAACCCCCCAATCAAGCCCTGCAGATCTGTCCCATCCTCGATGATAAAGCATAAATCAGCAGTACCAGGCAAAGCAGTTCTCGCTTTCGGTTCAAACTCTTTACCACGCTGATGAAGATTGATCTTGTGCGTTCCGAACTTCAAGGCGCTGCGAGGTGGAGATGAGGGGTCTGTCGCGGATGTGAAGGTCTCGGACTTCATGCCGAGATATTTCGTGTACCATTCTATAGTTGCGGGGATGTCATTGCAGGTTAGGACAAGGTGGTCGATGTCTTTTACTACAGCGAAGGAGGACATGTTGACGATTGTTGTTTGTGACTGAGGAGGTTGAAGCTTGTGGCATTACGCAATGTCTTTATGGGAGTGGGGTACGGCGTGGTGTTGGAGATACCGAGATGTCTCGGGTATTGCTACATCTGCCCGATACAAGTAAAGTCTTGGCCGCCAGCTTGTGAAAGAAATAGAATTCTGCTAATGAGATTTGGCAACAATTTACTAAACATATGAAGCATGACGAGACTCCCGTCTTTAGACCTTCATAAGCACAGTATCCCACTTCGTCTTGGATCCGTAATTCTCGCCAATGTCCTCATCTTCATCAGAATCATATGCCGCATCCCAAGGACACCAAACCACGGTTCCATCCTGTTTATCAAAGAAACACCACTTCCCACGTCTCGCCTCACACTCAACCCCACGATCCTCTAGGAATTGCATGAACTCACCCGCAGGGTATCCATCTTCCTCTGTCCCAGCAGCTATGCCATAAAGGTATACACTTCCCAAAGAAACTGAATCTGCCTCGGATATGGCTGTTTCAACTATTTCGAGAAGTGTTTGGCTTGCATGAGAACAAATCCTCTCCTCCATCCATTCCTCTTCGCTACATCCGCGATTTTCGAAATAATCAGCAGCTGGCCTCTGCTCCAGAACCAAAGTCTTGAGTGTTTTGATGGAAGCTTTCAAGATCTTCCGCCAATTATCGTAACAAGATGTCTCGGCGCGTTTCGACCAACTATATTCCATAAAGTCGCTGCTTTCGGTTGATTGCGCAGGCTGACCAAGTAATAAATGCCTTAGCTTTGGTAGTCTCAACTCTCCTTCATAAGCCGTGAGAAAATCCCCCAAGGGCCGCGGAATGACGATTTCGCCAGACAGACTTCCGTAATCTGACTCATCATCATCATTCATACCGAGCTTCTCAGATGGAAGGGGCTTAAAACGTTCGGGGTCGTGTGATAGCTGGGTGGAGATAGGCTGGCCCAACATGTCGAGTTCCAAACGCTCTAGCGTATCTCCTGCTTTGAGCAGCCAAGCTGGAACTTCTCGTGGCATATAACCTGAGAGTTTGAGGAACCGAAGCTTTAGAGGAGGGCCAGTAATTTCCGAAACTTGCTTCTCTTCTTCCTCAGAATAGTACCAGCCGCCGTATAATTCCAATGTTTCCAGATTAGAGAAATAAGGCAAGAGATGCCAGACTTGAATGCCACCAAGAACGAGAAAATCGTTATTTCTTTCCACAAATCGCCACAAGTGATCAATTACAGTGCAGAGATGCTTAACGCGCTTGGTGATCTGCTCCAATCGACCCGGATTCTCCCTGTGCATCCTCTGCAGAATCCCGAAGAAACGAACAGCCTTCATACGGGTTCCTGGTCCATATAGCCGCTTTGAGTGGTATGGTCGACGTGTCGGATCTCTTGCTGGTGGAGGAACTTTCAACTCATGGTTGGACTCATGGTAGCCCTCCTCGTGAAATTCAATGTCATTCCAGAGAAGCGGTGTTACGATTTCATTGAGGCTTTTGGAGATGCGTGCAATTACGCTTAGATCGTGTGGAGTAACTTGAGAAAAGATCTGGAGTTGAATCTCACTAGGGAGAGTATCTAGTGTTGGGGGTGATGCCATTGTGATTGAAGATGGTAGAGTTTAAGTCAAGCAACTCGCAATGCTTTGAGGTTTTAATGTTGCTATTTTGCTATTTTTCTCGCCTAGCGCTCATGAGCTGCCTAGTCGAATAGGCACCAGATGCCACGAAGTGGGCTGCAATTTCGGTCTCGTTCCCACTCATGATCGTGAAGAGTAAGGTGCACAGGTAGCAAGGCTTGGCATTCTAGGTGGGAAAGCGTACGTCGAAATTACCTGTACGGTCTTTAAGCAGGCAACATTCTTGAACTATGTGCTTAGAACCCATGTCCACAACTTCAGAATGGCCAATCCCAAGGAATCTTTCAATTCGCGTCTATTCAAAAAGATATCGACATAAGCTCAGGATGCCCAGGTTACAAAACAGACTTGGTATCTGAGGATGATAGGCATTTGAGCCCAGACGAGGAGAGACCCGGAGAGCATCTAGTTTCTTTTTTGATGCCCAACAAAGTTGACTATTTAGGTACGAAAATGGAGACGTAAAGACTTAGACCATTATATCGAAGACTCGCTATCATATCCAATACGGGGCTGTAGTACGGATCTGGAGCTTATCAATGGATTATATTAAAGGATACGCCGAGATTATGAGAAAAACGAGGTTCATCTTTAGCGGTCAGGCATGGAGTCCCATATCACTTGCGGCAAAAGGAGTAATCTGGCAATACAAATGGCCTTGAGTTTGTCTACCTTGCGGCTCATCCTGTGAATGTAACGGAAAATGAAGAGAAGCGATAGAGGCGGATTTAGTAGATAAATGTTTGGTTCATGGCCATGGTTATTAAGATGAGAAATCATCTAAAGAAAAGATTATTACTGAGGCAGTACATAAGATCAGATCGAGCCCGATCATAAATAGAAACTTCATGATGGAGTGACAAGGGGAGATGAATTACCTATAGTCAACTCCCCTCGAACCCAGACTGTCATACTGTCTAGCTATTCAGCAAAGATTTAATCACATAGCTACTAACCGTGCACGATATCTTCAGTTTATCTTGCTACAGGTTGGTGTCTCGCCATTGTTTCATGTCTTACAGGATATCGCGAACTGTGGACTATGGGAAGAACGCTAGATTCTTATATAACCAGTCATGCTGTCCTAAGCAAGATATCACTGAAGTTAACTCGTGGCCAGTGCCCCGAACAGAAATCTCAATGTATGAAGCTAATGGGCGACTAGTCACTCGTGGATGCTGGCAAAGCGGTGAAGCCCAGTGCCTCAGAGTATTGCCACCCATTTGTAGAGAAAACACGATAAGGAAACGTCCCGTCTCCGAGATCTGCAAAGTCCGCGATAACCACTCCCATTCTTGGCCACCACTGACTGCCGTCTGTACTCGCTGCCCTCTGACCAACCCACTGCGTAATACCACGATTGATCGTCGTTGCAACAGAGCGCCGATCAGAAGACCATCCGGCTGCGCCAGAACCACTGAAGTTTATGTTTGACCACGTCAGGAACCAAGTATTCAGGTTTGTCGGCGGTGTCGATGGAGTTGGAGGTGTTGGTGGAGGTGGATTGGGGGTTTCATAAGCGGCCCATAGCTGGGGACCTCCTGTCCAACCTCGCCAGAAAACTTTGGACCATCCGATAGAGCCGTTGGAAGCGACTGATTCTAGGGCCGATGTAACAATCGACAACTTCTGACTCGGTCCGGAAGACTGATCCTCTGAGCTTGTATCATTTGCAAAGGAATCTTGGATCTGGAACAAGGTTCCATTCTTCGCCGTAAGCGATGTCGACGTCGAAGACACTATGGTCGGATCTGGATAAGTAGTTCCCAAGTCGATACCAGTATCCAGATGAGCCGTTCCTGTGCTTTCATCTGCCCCATTGTTGAGGTTGTGCATAAGGAGAATCTTTCCACGACAGGTACCAAGAGTTACAGACCCGTGGCAGTCTTTCGGAAGCACGAAATGGGGTTTGGGCTGGGGTTTGGCTTCAGAGTTGGCTAGAGGGTTGGCTTCAGGGTCGGGAATGTAGTCTTTCTGAAAGTATATAAGCATCTCATTAAGAGCAGTAGCGAGGGATGGTAGGTTTTGTTGTCCATTGACGGCGCTGAGGAATATAACCAGCGCCTCCATGGAACCCTGTTCTAGCCAGTCGCAAATTTCTTTCATAAGCGACCACATCTCGACATCGAGTTGAGTGCCATCAGGTGCAAAGAGCGCCAGGGGAAAATGGGCACCGGGACCTGTGATGGGGGGATCACTAGACGCGGGTTTGCTGGGGTCCAAGATATTCACTGCTGAGCCGATTCCCGAGTCGCTTGATTTACCAATAATAAAATGGAGGAAGCGAATGCCAGCGTCAAGCTGCTGCTTGATACTCATGTTTTGTGTACTCTTGCCATTGAGGGTTCCCCGTCTCATCATCAAGCTGCGATCGTTGCCAGTGGCCGACGCATAGGTCCCCGGAATGCTGAGCTGGGTCATCAACACATCGTCTTGCATGGTGAACATCCACCCGGAAGCAAATGTGGACATTAAACCGGGGTTGAAGAAGGTGTAGCCCCCATTTGGACTCCACTCGGCGAAAAGAGTACCGTTCAGAAAGCCCATGCCATATGCACAATTGGAGCCACCGCCACGAGACTGTGGTTTCGACCAGGACGTTGCGCCAGGTACCCACGTTGAGATGTAACTTGCATTGTCATCGTATAAAGCTAGCCATGCCCACGTCGCGTCGGGTGAGGTCACGACGGTGCAGTCGTGGAATTGGATTGATGAGAGAGTTGAGGTTGTCTTGGACCAGACCTGGGGGTCCGATGGAGTAAAAATAAGCTCTTGGAATGACCTTGTCCAGCTGTCATCTGTGAAGTCAGAATTCTGATTATAGATGAGACGGATTGTGGTGTTCCCGGCCACGTTGACGGCGTAAATAGTAGCTGGCCAACAAGCCATGGGATCAACTTGTCGAATTCCGTCAATCGAATATTGCTTCCAATTCTGTGACGCGGCAATATCTTTGGATCCAAAGGTCAAGATTGACATTGAGTTAACAGACTGCGGACCAGGTTGTTTTTGCACGAGATAGATTGTGTCATCTGAAATCATGCCACGAACTTCACCACCTCCAAATTGGGATGTCTTTGTTACAAACTGGAAAGTAGCTGAGGGATCCAGTGCATCGAGGCACCAGATTTCAATGATGCCCTGCACGGGTGGAGCGGTTGATTCCATTATCGGCTGAACACTGACAAAGGCATAAATTGATGTGCCCACGCCAATGAGTGTTGGTGTTGGTATTTTGAAGTCGTAACGCTGGGGATCATCAGGCCACGACGAAAGCTGAAAGGCTAGTACATTGCTGCTTCTGAGCTCGCAGTAATTGATCTGTAGCGATTGTATATTACTTGTAAATGCATGGTAGAGTTTGCCAGCAGCTGCTGCCATACCCACTGGGGGAGACATCTTGAAAGTATCTTGGGCTTATAATGACAAGGGAAGAGCGGGAGGTTGTAAAGTGTTGGGTAAAATGGATGTCGACAAGCAAGCGAAGGGACAGATGAGCTGTCTTATAGCCTCACCGCGGACAAGCTTCCGCGTTATCACATTATTGGAAAGCTGCATATACTATCTCAGCGCCACAATGCGGTCTAGACCCTAGATCTATTTCTGGGAGGTTCAGGTGCATATAGGGTGTTACGAATACAAATTAGCCAAGACAAGTAACATGTCTGTCGTTGTTCTGTGAATGGCATTTTTACCTGGACACTACCATGGCTGCATTTATGGTGATTCTGTATTTTAATTTAGTTTATCCTTGTAGTCTAAACAGTAGAATCACGTGAAATAGATGTATTTTGAGCAAGGCACTTCATTATGCAAGTGTTGACTACCTACGTCTGGCGTTCCTGAACAGCGACCAACCCATCTACGACGGTACTATGTCCGACAGTGTCCACATCAAAAACAGGACTACGTTCTTTGACGATAAACTTGTCCCAAGTCTTCTCATTCCCCGGTTCTTGAAGAAACAGCCAAACATTATCGCTTGAGGGAGCCATACTAGCCAAGGGCATAGATATGGACGGCAATGGTAATGGCGTCGAGCTCGATGTAGGTGGAACTATCACTGAACTTGCTGTAGTACTTGGTACAGAAGCATCTACGCTCGAAACCAAGACGGGGCCAGCAGAGAAGAATGCCTCCATCTTGGTCATGGCCGTCTGAACAGCCCATCCTGGAGGCGCGAGTGGAACAACAGGAAATACGCCTCCAGAGTATACGTGAATGGGGAGTTCCGAGTCCATCAAACAACTGACACGTAATCTCTCTTGACCCTGGACCGTGTTGAAATCTGGGTTCGTTGCCGATACAAAATAAGGCTTCAACACGAAGGGACATTGGGGAGTCATGACTTTGGTGTCCACGTCGTCAGAACCGGTGGCAAACCCGCTAGAGAATGATGCAATGGGTTCATTCGGAGAGAATGTCGCTACGACACCGTCGAAAGACGCAAGTGGATTCCCTAGCGCTACTTGGAAAGGGTACTGGTCGACAGGAAGCTCAGACTGAGCTGATGGTTCGGTCAAAAGTGAGGTGTTCGCCAGGGGAGGTGCTGCGAGCTCAATAGAGAGACCTATGTCGGCGAGACAGAATGGGCGGCCAAATGCTGCTGACAGAGGATTCTGGTTCAGAGATCCTGTTGACTGTAGCGAGTCTGTTGCACCCGCCATTACGGAGAACAGGGCTTGGGCAAGTGTCGCGTTCTTTGATAGTGCACTCACCAAGTCAGTAAGACGTTTAGTGGAACCATCGCTTGATGTTAGCTCGCTTGGTAATTCCAAGCCTGTTTCCGAGACTGTATCGGCTGAATTGACACAGTTGATGGTGCTGACATATGTACCGTCTGGATTGAAGACCTGGATGGAATCATCCACAAAGTTGGCGACAAGCCAACCCCATACAGGATTATCCCACTCCGAAGCCACAGCATCACTTCCGGGAATCAGATATGAGACATTCAGTCTAGAGGGTTGGTTGATACCCGGCGGAACCTGAAAGAACTGACATGCCCCCTCGGTTGTATCCGACTTAATCGCAGTGTTGGGAAACGTGCTGTCGCCAGACACGACGTCACAAGCGAGATAAGGCGAGATACATGGATATAGAGCTGTTGGCCATTCGACAGGCGCCTGTGCATTTGGGTCATCTGGGCCTTTCGGCCCAACCACAACCACAACTTGACCAAACTTATCAATGAGTGTCAGCCGTTTGAATCGAGCTTGACCATGTACGACAGGCTTGAACGGGCTGAAAGCACTGCGGTATGCAGGATCGATATGTGTCGAGCTTCCATACGGAGCTGTATTATGAAGGATGGTCAGCTGAGACAGGGTGCTCTTTTCAACGCCCATGATGTCCAAAACACTCTGGTCAGAGGGATCGGGACAAGGATAATGTCCGTGGCACAAAGTAAGAAGCTGATCTGTCAGACCAGCCAATGGCGCTGAGAGGTATTGAAGGTTACCAGCGGCAGATAAAAGGCTGGCTCTTGTCACTTGATCTATCGCAGATGGGGACTGCATGTCGAGGAATTGACGGATCTTTGCTTGGAGAGTTACGCCAGACTGGGGTGGAATGGCAGCTCGTCCACGAATAGTCCTACAGTCCTTTCCAGAATCAGTGAGCTTTGAAAGAACGATATCGTCTTTAATGCTCCAATGCCAGGCTCCGGTAAGAGAGTCTGGCCTAAATTGCCAGTATTGCAGTGGGATATGATGATACTCGATCTCCCATTCCATAAACAGAGGAAACCAACCCTGCACACCACCAGCATCCTCCATAGTGTCATAGGCAGATTTAGGCCAAGTCACACCAGTCTTACCGTTATCATCGCTCGAAACAAAGTCTTTCAAGAGGTGGGAGGCCGCATCAGCGATAGAGTCAGGGTAACCGACTGTTTTCATTAAGGATGGAATGTCGCCCATGGCCTTACTCTTAGCATCATCGGTACTGGCCAAAACTGGTATAGAATCTGCCATTCGGGCTTGAACAGGCTCGTGGAAATTATCTGGCCACCCATTTTGGCACTCTGCTAGTAAGACTGTAGGATCTTGCCGCCTCCCGAATGGCTTTTCCTGGGCCTTGGCAAGAGTTTGTCCAGTAGAGAGCTGTGCTTCAATCTTACTCTTTGATGACGATAATAGGGATTCCAGATCAGCGATAGTCTTATTTATCTTATTCAGGCGAGATTCCAGTTCTTGGCCACTAGTCTTGATTGCGTCTCGACGAGATGAATGCATCAAAGCAGGTAGACTGGCAAGCTCGATTGCACTCCACCAGACACCATACAGCTGGCGGAAGATCCCTTCTCGTTCTCGATGGGCCGCGTCCATGGTTGACTGTATCTCATTGAGTTGCGTAAGCAATGGTAATAGAGTAGAAGACGTAGCGGTTGTAGAAGCTTTTGTAGTAGAACTTGATGAAGAGGCCTCGGATGATGGCTCCTTTGAGGTAGCTGCAGGCTGTGACGTCGAAGTGACTGCGACAGACTTTGTACTTGCACCAGCGCCTGTGGCTATTGTATCACTTGCCGCAGGTATCGTAGAAGAAGCAGCAGTGGTAACAGAGGCAGCTTTGGTAGCAGAATCTGAACTGGTCGTAGGGACATCATGAGGACTAGGGAGCTTCCAAACTGTCCCACCGCTTTGCAGCCCGCTCCACCCAGCAGAATCTGTCGTCAAAGCCGCCTGAATCTGGTCAACACCATCACTACCGCCTGCCCCGGTGGCTGCAACCAAAGCAGATAACTTCTGGATAAAGAGGGCAGCATCTGTTTCCGTGTCCTTTCCATCGGCGCTGCTCTCCAACTGCACACGTACGAAGGCTTCCAGAGCATCTAATACGTGTGCACCAACAGCAACTGGTTGACTGGAATTGATAGCTGCTTGAAACGCTACACTCGGTGCTGTCTGTTGTTTCGTTCCACCCCATGCAACATTTCGCAAAACGCCGTGGCACACGATGCGACTGGATCCGAGGGTCTCTTCCGCAAACTGCATGTCGGTTGCGGAGAGCGTGACTCCAAGTGAGTTCAGCACCTGTTGGTTTGTCGGAAAGGTGCCATTGGAGAGTTTGTCAGTGGCGAAGAGAGGGTCGAGGTCTGGATCAGAGTGAAAACCCATGACCATATATGATAAATTTTGAGTCTCGTTCAAGTCCTCAGCTTTCTTCTTGTCACGAAGATCGTCAAGGCTGTCAAGGTAGGAGAAGACGTGCATATTAGCGGGCTGATAATCGGCAAAGAACTCATTTCCTGGGCGGGCTATGGTGAGGAGGCGGGGACAAGGCCACAGGTTGGCTTTCAGCTGCACTCTCACTGTCACTGTCACTTTCACTATCGCTGCCAAATGCACTTCCTCTTTGTGCCAGAAGTTCTATGGCGGAAGCTCTAGACTTTAAGCCAAAGAAGGACCCCAAGAACGTCGGCATTTGCGTTGTGTCTTTTGTCGGATCAACTGTAGCAGACGCGTTCATAGCGACATCGCTGGGGGTCGGCATGGCTGAAAGTGAAACAACGACATCGCTGGTTACAATCACTGAGTCGGTACCTGAGCCATCTGATGTCATGCGAACCACAAGCCATCTATTTGGTACAGGTCGGAACTGCAAATGCGTATCATATGTATGAGAAAATGTTCCATTTTCGATGAATGGGGTGAATTGAGCAACTAACCTGTAATATAGACTCACCAGGTACCTTTGAGTCTGGTATTGGGCCTTTAAATCCTCCCGTGACTCTCATATCCGCCGCTGTGGATTTGGAGCAGCTCGACGTGGTGACCAGAGATCCCCGGTAGGCTTGGGGAACGCACCAAGCAAGATATATGCCTTCTCTGTGTTGAAGAGGGCTCAGCGGATTATTCTGACCCGCCCTTACGTCTATGAACCGCGGATTCACTGTAGCATCAAGACGCGATGGCATATTCGAGTCGAAGTAGTCCATAAGTTCGTGTGAGATTGGCCCTTGTGTACTATCAACAAGTGCAAGGTCTGGTTGCCATAATTGAGCACATTGTAATCCCGAGGTTTCGAAGTCATGAACTGTAAAGGCCTGCAGGGCCATAGGAACCACGACTGTGGGTGTTGAATCTGGCGATGATGATGCGGATGCCATATTTGTGCTAGGTTCTCTTGTCGTTCCTTGTACCTCTTGCTTTGTGTCAGTACAATAAAATGGTGTTGATGAGGAACGATCGGATGGGTCAGTGAACAGAAAGCCCAAGATGTTTTCCTGGAAATCGGGAACTGACGAATTACTCACACTTAGACTTAAGACAATGAGAGCAGAGGTATCCATGGTGAGTATCATCTTTGGTCTTCAAATCCAGTGATAATGCAAGGTTAGCTGCAGGTTTTTAGACCGGCCTAGACCAGCGAGATGCAGATGCCGCTAACCCGCCTCCAGCTTGTTCTGCTTGGTTCGGTCAGAGCATTTGACAAAAACTGTGTGGGGAATTGAGATGTCTCAGCCATGAATGCGTGTAAGATATAAAGTCGGGCCAAGATCCAATAAAGATAAACAGAAATCGCCTCAGTGGATAGACAATAGTTCAAGACCCCCCTACAGAAGCAGGATCGAGAACAACTAATGGCATTGCCTCAGCGTTATCGGACGATTTCTGTCTTGTCTTGTCTCATTATTGTCTCTCGTGGCAAGTCGAGAAGGACAAGCAATCTCTCGCATGCCTAAACCTTGCTGTGATCGCCTCGCGTTCAAGATCACTGCCAAAACCCAAGGAAAAGAGAGAAGGGCAGATCAATCTCACCATAATGTCATCCACTTCTTCTTTAACGCCAATCCAGCTCCAGCTTTGGACATCGCATTCACCGGCGCTACAAGAGGGTAGTTACACTCTCACAGCATCACAGTCCGTTCAGCCAACTACCGATTCCACTACTTCGCGAAACCTGAATACAGTAACACAAAGTCTTACAGCCCAGGCCCAACTTTCCACTTGCTTCACGAATCCGATATTAAACATGTGTACCCTCCACCAGGAACCACTGAAGCAGCCTCAGTTCTACCTCACGTTGCCTTTTCGCATTCAACTATACCATGGGAGCGTTGCGCTTTAGAGCAAGACGCCGACATGGGGAACTCGGCGGATGATACCTTGTATAAAAACGCCAAAGAGTTGAATGTACCGTGGTTCGCAGTCATCTCGTTTACCGAAGAAGAGCTCGTCCTTTCACAATCTTCAGCTGATGCAATTGGCCTTCAGACAAACAGCACGACTTCAGCACCATCTCGTTACGGCACCATACACATGACAGCCAGTGATCTCACTAAAATACCCTCAACAACCCTCATGTCACCCGTGAGCTCCATGGGACTTAGCGATGAGTCCATACAAGCGTCGCTTGATGCACTTCCTATATCGAAAGCACTGTTTCAGAAGCTGTTCCCCGCCGTAGTGGGGTCCAAATCAGTTTATAATGATGTTCGTGCTTATGGACTACTCACTCATGTTCGTGAGTCTGCGAACAGTGGAGGAGCCATCAGCATCGCTGTCAGTTGCCGTGGCGGCCCGCCTGGCCTAAGCAAGCCTGCCAGAGTCATATCCCATCTCGTTTCTTTGGCTGGTGTGGCTGAACTCGACACGACTGGCGGGTCTGCGTCGACCGTGGCTATGGTCTCGTTGCACACCTGGGATTGGATGTGCATTCCCACTGCTGCACAGTCGCCAAACACCATATTAGCAGCCCTAGATCTGGCCGTATCGCCTCTTGCAGTTCCGACAGACAAAATACCGATAGGAACAGATCCTGCTTCGGTCTGGATGGCTAGCAAACTCCAGGCGGGATACGTGATCAAGCCTTACAAGGGAACTACAGGAAGCCAGCTTTCTGTCTGCCTCATAAGAGGACCACTGCTCCCCAGGACTCCAGCAATGTCCCCATCTTCCTATTCTTTGCCTGATTACTCGGAGCATGGAAGGGATTTGGTCCAGATCGATAATGCGACCGGAATGGCTGATCTGACCTATGCATCCGCTTGGGCTGCAGGAAGATCGATTGCTCTGGGTGATAAGGCATTTCTGGCAAGTTTGGTTCGGCTGAGGAGCAAGATCAGAGAAAAGGCTGTGAGCCTTAGCAAAGACGGAGTACGGAGTGGAGCGACAACTGGAAATGGATGGACAAATGCCGGGTTCCTAAATACTTTGACCTCCGTGGTGAGCCAAATCGATTCGGCCCATGCCGCGACGAATCTGCCAAAGAACATAAGGACTCCAAGCAGATGGCAGGATCCCAATCGAGCTGGGCAGCAATTGGCCTCTTTTTCGCAATTCGACGAGTCGAGCTACCTCACGAACCTTGCTTCAGTAGCAAGTGACCTTTTCGGCGATACGTCCGACCCCAATGCGTGCGCTGTCAGGAAATGGGTCACTGACTCCCTATTTCTAGCAAATACGCCACCTGAATATCTGGTTCTAACCTCAGACCAGCTCCCTCAGGAGAGTATTCGCACCTTTTGCATTGATCCAGTATGGCTTAGCTTCTTTGTGGATGGAGCTCTCAGTCTTGCCAATCATTACTCGAAGAGAGGAGATCATGATGCTGTACGCGCAGTGATTAAGGCCGAAATAAACAAATATCTTGGGCAACCACCGTTACCCACAGAGAAAGGCTTGGACGGACCTCCTCGTTGGGGAATTCTCATCAGAAGTAGCCTGGTCACTTCGTTCCCGGACCTCGCTGTTGATGCGCTGAGTAGCGGCGATCAAAGCTCAGCAGTGAGAACACCATTCTTAGTTCGAAAGATCGCGCCTGACATTACAATTTGCTTCTCAAACTTGATGCCAAATGACGCAGACTTTGCTTACATGAGCATCATGCTACCTGTTCATCGCCCCATGTTCGAGGTTGGGTATCAGCTCACCTCGAGTCAATTGCTGGTCGACTTCAAACTACCACCAGTTCCAGGAGCCTCAAATGGTGATGGAGGAGTATCTTCTTCCAAGACGTGGGATATTGGAGTAGGAGACTTGCCGTACGACTGGGAAACAAGCATTGTGAATCCTGCGCTCTATGCACAACAGCTCTTGAGCACAGCTGGTGCTGGATCGGACGCAACTTTCAGTTCGTCTACGTTGGCTCTTCTTCTGGGACGACCTATTCCATGCCTCACTCTAGCTAGCAACACAGCTACCGCTCAGTCAGCTGCTACGACAAGCAGTCCTGCCAAGACATGGACGGGGCCATGGCTATTTGGTGATAAGCCTGTGTCTGTCTCCACCCCTCGGCCAGGTTCTTCATCAACAAAGGCATCCGCAAGTTTATCAGTCTCTACAAAGATACAACTGTCACCTCTAACCTCACAAGCAAGCATAAATCTACCGAAACCGGCCGCATCCACATCAGAATCCTTGTCAACGTCTTCTATCGTTCTACCTCTTCTGAGTTCCCAGGCTCTACTGTCATTTTCCTGCCCTGTAGTGACAAATGTAACGGGCATCTACACTCCCAACAAGCTTCAAGCTATCACTACTACCAACATCTGCGATACGCCCCCATCTGGAAGTCAGGACCTCGTACCGTCGGATTTAGTATTTTCCCTGTATGATACGACTCCAAGGCCAACGGCACAACCCAACTTGGACAGCGCCGAGCTGCAGATCCAGGTTATTCTTCCTGTCACCGGTACTTGGCCCCAAGCTCTTGATGCGAACAATTGCTTCAGCGTAGAGGTAGTTCCGCAGACAACCGGAGCAAAAGCACAAAGTGTGTTGGTAGATACCTCGCAACCCACATTACTCCTCGTGGGCGGAACACTCAATGCACCTCATCTGCCTACCGTGCGTTCTTTAGATCTTAGCAGGCAATGGGTGTTCAAACGCTATCTCGCCGTTGCCCAGATGTATCCTTCGGTGCAGGAAGGATCTTTGTCCAGTATTGGTGATGATGCGCCTTTTATGCTGGTTCTTGTTGTTGAGGGACGGACGCGTGACGGCATCAAGATGACTGGAACCCCTGAGGATGCCAGTTTCATCCTGGAGGCTTCTGTACCGTGGGTCCCAAAGACACAAGCAAGTACAAGTTCAACTATAGCAATGAACGTAACCTTCCAAGGGCAGGATACTGTCGTGCAGAGCAAGCTAATAACAGTTTCCCCGTCAGTATCCTGACTTGGCACCCATACTCATTCCGAGTGGTTTCGGACATGCTGAGCACTTAGGAGTTAATTGAGCTGGAAGCCATAGGCGTTCTGTAATTGACTTCCGTGCTCACATACTGTTATTGGTGAAAGACAGTGCTGGTATCGACAATAATAAGATTATGTTATTCTGTACCTGATCCCACTGTCAAATATCCACCCTTTCGAGGGGACTGTCCAACGCCATTGCATATCTACCCAAGGAAACTCAAGCTTGAATGGAAACTATATTCTAGACTACAGCGCTCATGTCATATTGCTGTTGCAGAGTCGCATCTTGCAGTTTTGTGATCCATCTTGGAGCAGTGATCTCTACTCCATCCCTATGCTCTACTGTACATAACTGCATGTCTCAATAAACCTACCAATACAGCTAAGTCAGTCAATATTAGAGTTGGTATAGCACGGGGAAGATAGAAACCGTGCCGTAGTGAGCCTCTCCCAAGTCTCAACCATTTCTACGTACCACGACTACCAATGAGATCCGTAGTTGGTTTGTTGGAAGCGTCTCTGCCTGCTTCTGTGTCTTATCACACCGCTATTTGGAGGGCGGAATTATGTTGGCTGAATATTGACTGAAACATTGGTCGACATACGCATCAATAGTTTGTTGTTCTAGACCGAGAGTCAGCTGTGCACTAGTCGAGGTGGCTGGAGTCTATACCATAACGGATTGGCAATGTCGATACTGCTGGTTATTCGCACAGTACCTGGGGCCTGGCTGCAGTGAAAGCAATTATCAGAATAGCACCTGTACCAGAAATGGATACAATCGTTGAGTCTCCCTGTCATGTCGTAGACGAATGATGATTTTGACAACCTTCACGCCGTCACTCAACTCACTACATCAACGCTATGACAACATACTACGAGACTCGATCCTATTTCCTTGACGTTGACGCCGGCGATGCCGCTGTTCACGTTCTATGTTCCTTGTCTGAGGCCCAGCCCAATGCCGTAACCTTCGAGTCAGCTGTTCTTCTCGATGGTGGCCGAACGACATACAGTGATAGGATTCTGCAGTTTCTCACCGAACTGAAAGCGGCGTATGATGGATTCCAAATCAAGAGTATAGTCGTGAGCCACTGGGATGATGACCATTGCGGTGGAGTCATGCGATTGATGGAGCTTGGCCAGCTCCGGCCCTTCTGCAGAGACGATGTGTGCATGTACTTCCCAAAGTCAGATTGCACAAAGAAACTCGAAGCTTTCGGCTTTGATTTAGTATCAGGAACATTAAATGTACTCCAAGACAATGCATCAACAGCAACTGCGAACATGAAATGCGACGCAAAAGCCGGCATCGAGTGTCTCGGCATTGATTTCTTCACAGGGGTGCAACAGGATCCTGAAGGAGCTTCAGGATGCCTACTCGACCTCTTCAATATCCAGGGTCAAAAAAGCGATTCTCCTCTTGTCGGAAAACCGCGTCCAATATTTCTTTGCGTCACAGTGGACGGCTTCCTTATCAACGCCGTGCCAACCCAACACAATCCTGCTCATGGTCCTAACGCGAACATGGAGGTGGAACGAAACGACAGTTCAATCTCAGCTTGTATCATATGGCCCCGCGATAAGAGACTCATCAACCACCTTCGTGTCTCGCTGTACAGTGCTGGAGATGCGAGCGAGGAACTGGAGCTGGCAATTTTGAGGTGGCTCAAATGCGATAACCCCTCCACCGTTATTGATGCTTTTAAGTTGAGCCACCATGGATCTCGGCTCTCGACTCCAGATGACCATTATGTTGGCGTGGCAAGCTTCGCTCCTCAGTACTTTGTCATCTCTGCAGGCCAAAATAATTGTCATCCCTCTGCTTCTCTGCTATTGTATATCCTGGCATACCTCGTGAAATCGAATATGCAACCCCAGCGCCGGATCCTAGCAACAACGTGGCCTTACTGGCTAGGAGAGGGATTTACAGGTCCAAAAGACTTGAATTTGGATCATTTCTTGTCTTACTCCCAAGATTCTGTGTTCCTTTACCAGGCTATCCAGCGTTTATGCGATGCAGCAGCCAACAATTTGAATGCTGCTGGAGAAAGGATAGGGCCACCAGTGCCAAACATTCTTGATGTATGGTTTGAAT
Organism: Fusarium sp. DS 682; assembly: GCA_014764975.2. NCBI lineage: Eukaryota > Fungi > Ascomycota > Sordariomycetes > Hypocreales > Nectriaceae > Fusarium > Fusarium sp. DS 682. The sequence goes on from JACYFE010008914.1 coordinate 65,955, forward strand.
CTGTGAAGGAAGTAGCCAACACATACTGGAGAGTCGCTACAACTGAAAAGAGATTCAACAACTGGGTGACTGAGCTCCATCAAGTCTTATACCTTTTCGAAGGAACTGAGTATTTAACTCCCGATATCCTCGCTGACATCGACCCACAACAATACGGAAGCCTCATGGAAGCAAGAAAATCTTTACTCGAGCAGGTGCTGCTGGAGGTTAGGCAAGTGTTTGCCACGCTATGGAATGAATACGGACAGTCGAGTGTTAATCGCAATGGCCCTCGTTTCGTATGCGTTGTTTCAAATCCTGCCCGAACTGTAGGTGGCTCGGATGTAACTCTTGGGGGAGCTAACGTTACTCGGTGGGTTGAAGATGTCAAATACTTGGAAGAGTGTGCTGGAGTGCACGCTCCAAACCTAGTTCGCAACTCTTTGGACAGATTTATAGAAGAAAAGAAGAGGAACCTGTTGGACGGAAATCAGAACAACAACCCCAACAACTCTGGCGAATTAGAAGAGGAACACACATTCAACTTGAGTATTCAACCTCAATTTGAATTTGAAGTTGTTAATCCAAACACCCATGCACAAGGGTTGGCGCAGGATATTGAAGCTTTGAGTTTGGATCATCAACAGGAGGAGAGTCCGGCAGGTATTCAGGCATTCGCATTCCTGTCGTCTGCCCCATCTTGGGAACTTATTGGAGATACTACCAGCGCGGTTAAGGTTGTCACACCCCCGAAGTCGACATCAGTGAACCCGGCTGTTGTTCAATGGCTGTACTCGTTTCTCGGGTCATCACTCTCCAATCACAAGGACAACGTTGGAACGTCTGTAACGCTTACTCTGCAGGATGCCTTCTGCAAGTTTCTTGGAACCAATCTGGGAGTATCAGTCAGTGCAACGCTTCAGGGCAAATGGGACGCTTCCACTAGCAAGATCTCGTCTATGGACGGATTCACTGTTCAAGTGTCTTTACTAACATTGCCCAACCAGCTAACCCAGAAGGAAAATCAGAGCAACCTTGCACTGAGCTTTGAATCTTCCAATACAACAAATGGGGATCAGTTTGTAACTTTGGATGCTACCTATATGCCCGAGCCAACTATTGGCTATCAGGGTTCGCTTGGCACTCTAGGGGGCATCATTCTTGCACTTGACAAGACCAACAGTTCAGGGCAGATCAGCTTGAGTGACTTCCTGACCTTGATGAGCTTCCCAGAACAGATGCCGGGAGCTTTATTAGGCCAGCAATTGCAACTCGAACTGAGGCCTTCGAGCAACGCCAGACCATCGAGGTCCGCAATCTGGTTAATTCCTCATACTATGCTCGACTCCGTTTTCCGATTGGAGCTGATTCCAACAACTGGTTCATCGCTGTTGATTCAAAAGGCCATAAACGAAGTTTTTCCGAACTCAAATATCAGTGTTGCCGATGACCTTATCCTCTGGGGATGCGTCTGCAGTAGCACACCTTTGGTTATAAACGTCTCACCTCCCACGCCACCTTTGGCAGTGCACAAAAGATCTATTGGTATCGATGTGTCAATCACGGCAACTATTGGAGGCAAGTCGAAGCCGCTCGATATGTCTGTTGTATTCTCTGAAAAGGCCATGGAGTTACAAGTCCGGTTGCCAAGTGCAAATGAGTTGACTATTGGCGACATATTCAGCTGGATAGCCAGCGAGCTCGACCCTCCACCAGCTGCCCAGCCAGCCGCAACAGCAGAGAAAGGAGATTCATCAGTTTCGGAAATGTCTAAGCAAGTTTCAGATATGCTGGCCTCTTTTGCAAAGTCTGTCGAGATTGTTGCCGTCCGGCTCATCGTGGTATCCAACAGTCAGAGCTCTGTTGGCATCAGCCTATCAAAGTGCAATGTCGAATTCCAGATCGACCTCACAGTTGGTAATGGAACAATCCCGTTGTTGATGAGCCTTTCATGGTCTTCGGGATCTTCCGTTTCACTCTCAGCAGCCCTAAGAAGCCCTTCAATTTCACCAGAACTGGCTCAAATGGGTCTAAGTCCATTTGTAGAGTCAATTGATTTACCTCGGATCAATACCCAAACATCTCCCCAGACAACTATCTCCATCTCTGCCCTTCTCGAAATAGACGCAAATGACTATCCATCGAGCATGCCAGACGAAATTTCAGACGCCGAGATACAGGTTTCTCGATCATCTGCACCAGGATCAACGTCTACTCAATTGTCTTTGCAAGCCAAATTACTGAACACCGAGGCACCGGCAGCGGACAGCTCCGTACCCTCCCTTGTATTCCGGTCTTTGGACGTGCAGATTGCCGTTATCCGTACGTCACAGTCCTCCTCTTTCACGCTCCAGTTAGGAGGAGCCATTACACTACAAGGACCTGGGGAATATTGGAGCAATGAGAACTACTCGACGATCCGAGTTGAACTGAACTATCAAACTGGCGTTGACAAATCTCGCGCTTGGGCGGTCAAAGCTTCGGCGAAGAGGGTTCCTCTGGTCAACCTATTTACCCTGTTTCCGGCCCAAGCTCGCGGAGCAATTGCAGACATATTCTCCACCTGTGAGATTAGCGATCTCAATCTTGAGTATGAGTATGAATCTGGACTCCCTACAAGTCTCGATATGAGTGCGAATCTTCATCTTGACAAAGTCATGCTTTCCTTGGGATACAAGCATGATAGCAGTGGATGGTCATTCAAAGCCTCCATCAGTAGCCTTTGTCAGGCGACTCAAGCTGGAAGCAAGGACCAAGTCACTCTAGGGGGCCTGATATCCGATTTTCTAGGTGGGGATGACGATTTACCGGATTTCATCAACAATTTACAAATTCCTCTGGACGATATCACGTTAAGTATCATATGCAAGAGTGCGGTTGGTTCTGGCTCTATGAAGAATGCAGTAGTTTTCAGTCTTCAGCTTACAGTTGGTGACTTTCAAGCAACATTTGCGCAGGCGCAGGCGATGTATGACACAAGTGTGCCTCTGAAGCCGGGAGTAGTGGTCGATGCCA
>JACYFE010008931.1:0-24173 GCA_014764975.2 Fusarium sp. DS 682
GTCGCGGACATCAACAATGGCATAAAGTGTTTTATTCATGCCATCTGTGACGCCGATACACCCTGCAGAAGATATAATTGTGAATGCAAAAAAAACAAATGTACTTCATAAAAGTAAATAAGTGCAATAAATTGCGGATTCAATCTGAGTTAATTAATCTCCATCCCATCCGTACCACGTTGTACCCTCTCCCACGTTCCTCCAAATGTCTATTGCTCCCGTCCATTTCCCCAGTCTATCCCAAACATAAGAAATACAAAACATAGGAAACCCACATATGAAATCTCGCAACAGACCGGCCAACAGTAGAGGAGTGACTCTTAGATCTACTGATCCAAGAGTATGGCTCCTGTCGGGAGGTGAGGCAGAGCGCGCTCTGAAAGATGGGAGCGAAAGACATCGTCCTGTTCATACCAGCCATTGACCGGGACCGTTCGGGTATGATCGACGATCGAGCGGTGTTTGCTGTTAATACTCATCATAAGGAGAGTCCAGATAGCCAAATTTACCGTCAACACTCCTTCACCGCGGGCGTCCCGTGGAATCGCTTGCCAGCGAGCTCCAAGTGAGCCATCATCCAGCTTGTGGAAGCATACAACGACCACTTCCGTATCGGTGATGACAAAACCGTGGCGTATGCCGCTGTACAGGGCGCAGACGGCAAGGTGTTCAATAGGCCACCTGGATTTTCCTGGTTCGTTTTCGAAGTCTTCTGAATTCCATGAATACGATGTTCTGGTGGTGCCAACAACAAGGTTAATGCGAGGTTCGGTGCCGTCAGCATAAAAGGTCAGGCGGGGAGTTGGAGCCCTCCCGCGGCCACGAGGGTTCCTGGGGGTCAAACGCACATCCCGCAAATGGTGAATCGTGTTATGGAAACCGAGTCTCGGGCCAAGAAGACGCGCGCCCTCAGAGACAAGCGGCTGTACTGTCGGAAGCAACGAATCGAAGACGTAATCTCTAAACTCCCGTTCATTTGTGAACATCTTGTCGGTTCCTCCTTACCCAATGATCATGTTTGACGCGCTCGGATGTTGGCTGAGGATGTGACCATACATGTTGAGGATGTTTGTTAGGTTGAAGTCGTCCCAACGGCTTATAGCCCCAGGACTCATAACAACCCTGGTGGAATATGTTGGAAGACTGAAATCGGATAAGGGGGTAAGTCGTGTATTTCTCGTCGAGAGAAGGCTATGAATGGAATCTTCATCCATGTTGTCTGCTTCGAGTGAACATGCAGGTTCTTGATTGTATTTTGTGCGTAGCTGGATTCTTTTCGCTATGGGGAGCGCCAAAGATAATAAGGGCACTGGGTAAAATGCTTTATATGTTCCTTATGAAGGCTGAGAAAGATGGAGAGCGGAGTTGAGTCGGGAGTAGCTGCAGGGCATCAGTGCCGTTTTATACCTGACACAAAGTCTGGTTCAAGACCTCGTCCACGTCAAAGGTTGGGATACCAATAAAAGCTTTCCTTACCGTAATAAGAGAGTTAAACAAGACCTAGACAGTCACCGCCTTTTGCGAGAAACAACGCAAACTGGGACCTGGACCTAGGCGTATGGGCTCAATTCACCACTGCAACAAGTTATATGATAGCTCAGAATCAGTCACTAGGGCCTTAGAAGGTACGTAATCTGTTTGCCTGGCTATAATGCCAGTATCCAGCTTCCGAAGGGATCATGCATCAGAGGGGCTGGGAATATCTGATGGATCATATCAGTGTAAGGGAAGAATTTCCCCCCTCCCCTCCATTCCATTCCTGTCTCTCTCCCGGTGACACTAAAAAGGCGGCCATTATGGTAGAAGTGTAAGCTTCCTCCAGTCTCAAGACTTTTTCCCGTAAAGGTTCATGTTGAGGGAGTGCGTAATGGCCTTCAAGTCAGGGGCACATGGATTCTGGCTGTAATCTAGCTACAGGTCAACAAACATATAATCGTTGAGCTTTGACTTCAGTCCTGGAGTCAGGGGTTTGCAAACGGGCTGTGGTGACACACCAGGAAACACAAACATGGATATGTGGAATAAAAGTTTAATGAGCCTATCAATAGCGGCGTTTTGATTCGATAATACCTTGAGTGCCTTGCCCTAAAGGATAATTCTGCTACTTCTGGTATCCAATAGTGCTGATGTTTTATGCTCTTTACCTGCCGTGCATGGTCAAAGTTCCTTGTTCTTTGTCCACATGTTTGATATTCAAAGCCACAACTTATTTATTTAGCATGGTTGCTTGGACTGTGCATAGCGCGTGACCTTCTGTTCTTTATTCTTTCTCTGAGCCACGTACCTGAGTTTACGTATGAGTTTCAATGCCCATGCTTTCAACTGACCTGCCCCTCTCTTCTTCCACCACCACCTCCTCTTTCTCTCCAGCAGCGTAGCCTCATTTTGAGCTCTTTTCAGGCAAATGAAACTTCCTTGAACATCATTTGCAGTTTAACTTTTGTTCTCTTCCATCAGAAATCACCATACTTCCCTGCCTGGCTCCTTGGCCATGCCTCCTCTCAAGCCTCTACTAGATTGCGAAGGCCCAAAGCTGGAACCCTTTGAGCATGATCTTGAGGCAGATGACGTGGAATTTCTCAAGATTCTCGAACTCGAAGAGGATCAATGTACCCACAGCACGATAGTCAAGACGAAAATTGGGGACAAGATCTACGCTATCAAGTTCGTAAGTCAAGACAAAAACATCGGCGCCTCTGCCACTGGAACTAGACATACTCACAGCATATGACAGTTCATTTGGGGGGAGGATAATTACCTCAAACATCCCTACACAGAAGTGTACGGTGATAATGAAAATCTGCACATGAGATGCTGCAGAGGATTCGATTACTATTTCACACCTTTTGAAAGCGAATGCCGGGCTTTTGGCAGACTGAAAGAAGTCGGTCGCGAGGATCTTGCTGTCAAAGTTCATGGCTATGTCGCCATCCGTCTCACCGATATCATCCGTCAGAAGCTACAGGCTGCCTGGGCCAGAATGAGTGACCCCCCTAAGAAGCTGGAATGGATCTTCGAAATGGGCGACGGTAACCCTACCATGGGAATAGTCAAAGATTTGGTTGAAGAGGTGGAATATGATGACTTGGATAACATAGATCTGTATCGAGAGGTGGTCCAAGTCCGCCACTTTCCTCGCATGCTCGAGGGAGTTCATGATCTCCACAAGCACGGAATCGTTGTCAGGGACCTATACCATAAGCAGTATGTCAACGGCACGCTGATCGATTTGAGCTTCGCGTCCACTGTTCCTCACCCGTTTGGTCCAGACCCAGATCCCTTAGGCTCAGGGAAATGCTGGCAGCCACGCTGGACGTTTCAGAGCTTGGCAGCATATGATTTATATTGCTTCCAAAAGCGCGTCATTAAGGTTTGGCACGAGGACTTGTCGACATTTATGAAGTCCAAGCCTGGAACCAAAGGCATTAAAAAGACTTGCTGGCTCCGAGCCTACGGCCTTTCCAGTCACACGAGAAGTCTTCGACCTCGCGATGGTAGATATTCGAACCAGGAGCAACGTCCATATCTACCCATTCTGAATCATCTCGACGAAGCTCTTGACATGACACAGGTTCCCCGATATGACCCGCTTGACTTTGTCAAGCACACGCCTGTTACCAAAACTGTCACGAAGAGGGAGACGCGTAGAGCAACAGGCCAGGGTGTCAGGAAGCGCGTGGCAAAAGGGAAGCGGTGAAGAGCAAGAAAGGGAACAAGACCAAGACCAACTCAAAGCCTTGAGCTTCTGGACTTGGTGGCAAGGCATCTAAGAAGTGATGGTTGGATGTGTGTGTGTGTGTGTGTGTGTTGAATTTCTTTCTCATATCGATCAATTCGGCAAAATTTTGTATTTAGTTCTTCTTAAATAAGTTCACATCGTTAATATCGTTTACTAAAGGTCGGGCGCGGATTCATTTGATGCCATGATTTGGGGGTAGAGCCTTGTAAGTTGGTGAATACAATGTAGTCTTCTTTGGAAATATAAGTCCAAAGCAAGAAATGGTAGAATGGGGTAATAAAGGCTTATACACCCCATAAATTACAGGGCAATGAAGGATTCGAAATGCGGGCACCAGAGGCATTGGATGTTCAAGCACGCTGAATCCCCATAAACGTACGTACGTGGTGCCAACTCACGAGAAAAGAGACAGCAGCTTTGGACCCCAATTTGCGACCGACAAATACTAAAACGGAACGCTCGTAATATGTTATACGAGCACTTTATCCGCGCTTTAAGCCCTTCATGTAAACTGTCAAACTCGGAGATTCTCTCGTGGTGCAGATAATCGCGTCCTGGCTAAGACAGCGTCTAACTGAATATGGTGTTATGAGCCGCTCCGACACCGATTGACAAGCGCCTACTACGTGATATTGCAGCGCTTGTTTTTCTTTATTGGGGGCCAAAAGTTGTAACTTGGATTTATGATTGGGCTTCATGTCTAGGAAACAAGATTTCTGAGCTCGGTTGCGGGCCGAATATAGCGGTCAATTGATGTTGGAACATTGCGGTGCGGTTAGTGAGACAAATGAGCTTATCTTTACCTGGTCATGGATGGTACAGCTGATGGGGAGTAGCTGTAGGTAGCTGTACCTGTGGGTTGCAGTACCTTGGGGTAGGTAGGTAGGTAGGTATGCGCCATAGCCTTACAGCAGCCGTGTCCCCCCAAGTTTGACGTCACTAACAATTTTGTGAATTGAGCTTACAGCACAGAGATAAGAGTATGGATGCCAGCTCAAATATTTAACTTCCCTTTGTCCTCACTTCACGGTGATATGTTGTCTATGAATTACAAACAAGTAGTATTATTATTCGTTATAAATATCAAGGTCGTCATTATTGTTCCCGCTGCTGGTACTGTTTAAATCCTGTTCTCGTGAACCTCAAAAGTTGTCACCTTGACGATCCGCGAATTGTCACTCCCACGCTGCCCCGTCAATTCCTCCTCGCTCTCATTGTCCCTCGACCTCCACGCTGAGACGCCCTTCTCAGCAGACGATCTACTTTGGAAATGGTGCTCCCCAGCGTAAGCTGCCTGGCCGTCTCGCCCGTCGCCTTCCAGGTCGTCCTCCCTTGCGAATGTGGCGAGGCTAAAAAGATCGCGATGCTTATTACCGCTGCCGTTGGTTCCCTTTGAAGGCCTGAATGCTCCCGTGCCCATTGGCTGATCAGTGTCCCGCAACTCAGACCGTCCCGATGTCGTTATGCCAAGCTTGCGGCCGAGTAATCGAAGCAAAGGCCGCAACGTTGCCAAAGACCCAGCTGTGACGGCCAGGCCTTGTTCTGTTGTCGACCAGATGGCGATGTCGATTGTTGCCCCTGTTTGAGTTTGTCAGTTATGATTCATCATCATTGGAGTTGGAGTTGTGACTTACATAGGAAGTCGGGGTTCTTGAAGTCTTTGACAAAGGGGAAACGAACGACCACGGCTGCGCTGGCACTGTATAGTGTGAGCTGATGTCTATTATAATAATAACGAGGGTATACCAACACGCAGGCCATAGCCATAATGGGTATCAGAGCGAGCTTTGTCTTCTTTCCCATGTTGAGCTTGAATATCAAGAACATTGGTAGAATAGCACAAGTGAAGTCACTTATAACACTGAAGGCACTGTAGAGATATGTGAGGGCCATAATGACCTCAGGCTTGACACATTGTCCGGGCTGGTCTTGGTTCCAGAAGTACGAGATCGGCGAGCATTGGAAGAGAGTGACGAAGAAGAAGACGACTCCGGTGCAGACGGTAATGGCCATGACGCCGTATAGGATCCATACGTCGAGTTTTCGGGTTGTGATGCGGAGGAGTAGGTAGCCGATGGAGATCTTTGAAGATATCATCGTGAGGCAGTACCTATACGGGCGATTAGCATGAGAAACGAAGTACTATTCGAGGCTTCCAACCATAAATAGCACCACCACCACCATTTCATTGCTTGCTTGTAGTCATTGGGGTCGAGGTCATTTTTGTGCCGGCCTGTGCCGTGCTTCACACCAAGGAGAGCCGACATGACGAATAGGAGGAATGTGATCTATGTCATATAATCAGTATATCTTGTCATCAACGCGTAGATTTTCTCGTGTCTTCAATGTCGAGTATGTATAGCCTACTCAATTGAGGGAACGTCGTGATGTTGAGATGTCCATGTTGAGGTGAGCGACTTACAAGAGCACTGCACATGAACCAGTCATCCACTCCAAAGTTCTTGACCATGCGCACACGAACATAGATACGCAATACGACTGCTATCACTGAAGAAACGGCCAGTGTGTAGCATACTGCCTGAAGCTCAGGGCCTCTGTTTGGGACAGACATGACTGTCAGTGAAGTCGAGCTCTATCCTCCCTCAAATCATATGGGGATAAAGGGGAAGAGAAGAGGTATAGTAGCAATAAGAAATGCAAGAATGATTGACGATAAACGAAAGGATCCAGGATCCGGCAGATGCGGGCCGCAAGGAGTTCGTCGCAGATATATGGGATTTTCTACGACGAACCGAGAGACTGGGACCTACACAACCCAAGTTCTCGGGACCAAGCCAATTCTGTTCTACGGCCCTTGCACAGCACCACCAAATCCACCGACTGTCGCTCACTTAGCTCTTCTCATCTCGTACGGTAGCCGAGTCCACTTGATCTACACACTTGGGCAGCCATGCTATTCGCAGGATCAGCGAACTATGCCTCGGTTTGGACTCGTCTGGGGGTTCGACAGAACGGGGAGCGCCTCCGGGAGGGGTCAGACACGTAGAACTGAGAAAACGGGGAGGGGAGACCTCGCCTCGAACCCCTGGCATTAGCTTCAATCGTCCGTGTTTGAGAAAAAAAAGGACATGCAGATGAACAGATTCGTCTCTGTGGAACCAGTTCGTTTTTTTCGTAGGTGGCTAGACCTGGAATCACCCACAGACGGAACTACCGCTAGACGCAAGACTAAATGAAGCTAATATGAGAGCCGAGGAACGGATGTCATCTCCCAATTTGGGCAAACAAATCACTAGCAGCCCCGACAAAATCTCCACCACCTTTTGACAGAACGACGAGGCTTGGCTTGGCTCTGTATTGCTATAAACTCTTGCAACGCCACCTGCAACCGAGTCCGTGTCAGAGTTTATCCTATGAACCTGTCTTGAATCAGTCAAGAATTCCAGTGTCGAGGCCTAACTCTGACCTAGAAGCAATAGTCTCTCTCTACCGTGCGGAGACTATTGAGTGCCCGTAACTAGACAGGCTCTAGTGCAAATAGTCAATCGGCAGTTGAAGCTTGTTGCATCAATTTGGCAATGTTTGCCTCACTTGTTTGCTTTTGTGGATGAGCCGTGATGACTCGAGCGTACTAACATCGATCAATCGCTAGATCGTCAAAGACAAAGACCCCTGGCCCTGGCCCTGGGACCTACTCTCCCCTTACTACGACCAAAGCGAGCACTGATCATCATTGGGAGCCTCAGATTTACTAGACTTCTTTCCTCTTCGGTCCTGATGGCATTGCATTGTTTGTGGAGAAGGGAAGATCATTACTGTTCCACGGATAAACACTTCTCAAAGGAAATACAATTCCAAGACAATGACATCCCCAACCTAGTCTTTCTAAGCATTGAGTAATAATTCAAGGTCAAAGCGAAATGCGCAAATTTCCCTCCCTTGAGAAGACGCAAACTATTCGGTGAACCGTATTCTCGGGAGCTACGCAGCAGAATCATGCCGTGGCCGAAGTTTCTTTTCCTCATGTGCCTGACTTATTAATTCCGCACAGAAAGAAATAAGAGAAGAAAGGCTTGAAAGGGAAAACGTCTGATGGGTCGATAAACGTGAAACAAAGTCTCTCGATCGACTGGGATGCCCGCCCATCGACGTCGCTTATTAACTTTGCAAGGGAGAGGCCACGTGCATTCGTGCGATCGGCAGCTGCAGGGAAACGCCACTTCAGTTTTAAATTTGTTGTGCTTCTATCTCAATGGCTAATTTAGTTCCACGGTCAAGCCTCAAGCACTCTATTTTAACTCGCCTAGAACCTCTTTTCTTCGTTCAAGGTTATCGATCATGATATGACTTAGTACGGCAAAATATATGGGCGAAATTGCGAAATGACATTTTGCAATCAATGTCTTACTAAACCCTTGTGGATTATGAGCTCTGGATATAGGTAGGGTTTGGGGAAATTGGCCGGCTGTGCCGGTCGCAATGTTGCCAACAAAAAAACGAGATTGGGAATATGCCGCACCCAATGCATTGCATCGGAGTTTTTTGACATTGCGGAAGGTATATGTAATGCGAGATGCGAACATGTAAAGATAACCAGTCCAAAGATGGAATGTGAGCTCTCATATTCACTGTTAATCAATCTCGCAGCTCAGTACCGGAGCAAAATCTCAGACACTGACAGGGGCTGAGCGCCCCAATGTCTCGCATTCAGAGATCATTCAAATATTTTCTGGAAATGATATCATTTATAGATCTAGTGAGTTATATTTGGGATTCAATAACACCTGTTCTTTTGATCTTTGTGTGATTATTTTGATGCTTCTGCAGTTTATAATGACGCTGCACGCAATTAATTAATCCTCCTGTCACATGCAGCCCTCGATGCAGGGAATTCTTTAGCAATCTGCAGGCAAAATATCGCACTAACCATGCAAACATCCCATCACAATAACCAAGCCACTTACGATGCACGCAATTTTCCGATCACTGTGAACCCTTCCTGCATCACCCCAAAGATGGAAGAAAAAAGAGAGCTTACCCTATACCAACCAACCCCTACCCCCGCATTCGGTTGACCTGGGGGCGGGGGAATCGCGGGGATGGTAAATGGTAATGGTAACACGAGAAAAAAAAATGAGCCGAGAATGGGTTGGTCAGTCAGGTGACTACGCAAGAAGGAGGCGTGGTCACATTCACCCCCATAATCTCGAATTTGGGAGGTTAATTTGGCCCAAAGGTTTTGAGTTTGTATACCGCTTCAATCGTGAGTCGCTCGGTTGTGGCCGATATAGCGACTCGTAAGGGCGTTTGGGAGTCTTTGAGAGTTACTCAAAGACCTGCTGAATCATCAGAGGCACGTATAGCCGAGGCAGAACGCCAGGTGACGAGTCGCGATGGCTTCATCACCCCCGCGCCAGAAACGCCGCAAGGCTTCGTGCAAAGAGTTTCAATGCACCCACGAAGGTTGCGGGAGGACATATTCCCGAGCCGAACATCTTCAACGGCATCAACTCAATCGTTAGTATTGTCCAATTGGATCATCTCTCAGCACTGACACCGTTATAGACTCCCCCAAAGAGATCTACTACTGTGACTACCCGGATTGCTCTTTTACTTTCGTCAGAAAAGATCTCTTTGCGCGTCATAAATTGAGACATGAACGGCAGGTGCAGCAGTATGGAAATGGTCGGCTTTCTCAAAGGCCTCAGAAGGAGTTTTCCAAATTACCGAGGCAAAGGAGTGAGCGGTACTCCTTTAGTGAAGATGGGTCAGCGTGGAGTGATACCCAAGATGAGACGAGAGTGACACCAGCGAAAGAACGACAGACTTCAACAAACCGGATGTCTATGGACGCATCGGCAATCGACCCAAACAACTCGAAGCAATTCAGCGTTGATGGAGGACTATCCCGACAGGACTCTGGTCAACGCAACGAGCTAGGCGGAGCAAATGGCTACTATGCTGACCAACGACAACTGGAAAGTCGCGAGTCTTCTCCTGAAAAGCAAACTATGGGCACGCTTCCGTCGTTCCGCATCGATCAGATGCCACCCGCCGATATTTCCATGCCCCTGACAAGTCCTGAGTTGACTAACCATCCGGAGCGTGCTCATACGCAATCATATGCCATGCCAAATGGATTATCGACGTCAAATGAACAGATTATGGACGAACAGCATTTCGGGCTTTCACCATCTAGCACGGATGAATTTACGACGTGGCTCTTTACTGGTCAGGGTCTAGGTTCAAACTACAACAATTTCATACCAGGCAACTTCGGCATGGCGGGATATTCGAACAATTTTGGTCAGCTTTGTACAGATTATACGGCCCAGCCGGGAATGATGGGAGGCTCTTATGTTGAACCTATCAACAGTCTCTGGTTCCAATCAGAACCTATGACTATGGCAACACCAATGGTGGACGTATCACAATTTGGAAAAACTGGTCTTTCAGAACACAAGCGGCAGTCATTACTCCATTACATGATGCAGCGATTCAACGAGATTAGTCTGCATGGGAGCAGATCTGCAGCAGATATCAAGGACGAAATTTTTGGCAGCGACACTGATGCTGAGAACCATGTTCTCAGCCACGTCAACGTTGAACGTTATCTCAACTCATACTGGGACAACTTCCACGATCAACTACCCATCCTCCACCGCCCTACATTTATCCCAGAAACTTCCAACGATTTTCTTCTGCTAGCTGTTCTGATAATGGGTGCTTCGATGCTAGACAAGAAGGGAGCATCTCAGGATTCCGTGGAGAAAATTTCAAAGTTCACCACTTTCGTCTCCTGGAATTTACGGTGGCAGGTCTTTATGCATGCTGATTCTCACCCACCTGCAAAACTCTGGGTCATTCAGACACTCTTACTTCTCGAGGTTTACGAGAAGATGAACGCAACTCGAGTTCTTCACGAGCGTGCTCATATTTACTTCCCTACGACGTTATCTCTGATGCGTAGAGGAAGTGCTCTCACGGGAAAGCAGTCTTCTTATGCCTCTCGAGTCCCAACTCCAATGGGCAGTCCCAAACTGGGTTCTTCCAGACTGTTCCCTGGACCGAATAAACCAGGGTTTAATTCTTCACCTGATAAATGGTGGGATCATTGGATTGCTCAGGAAGCTACACGTCGAGCTGCCCTTGCTGCGTTTATCATTGACGCTACACATGCCGCGTTATTTGGACATACGCCGACACTTGTGATCCACGAGATCAAGCTTCCCCTTCCTTGCGATAACACTTTATGGTCTTCAGATTCACCATCAGAAATTGGCTGCGTAGAGTCAAGTCTCCATGCTAACGGCGTTACACCCATTACTTTCCTTGACGGTTTGCAACGCACCCTAAACGGACAAAGAGTACGAACTAGTCCCTTTGGCAGAATTGCACTTCTTGCAGCACTTCTATCTGTGACATGGCAGATGCATCAAAGAGATCTGGATCGTTCAACTCTTGGAACTGACACAATATCCGACGTTCAAGAACGATGGCGTCCAAAGCTGCTAAGAGCATTCGACTGGTGGAAGAAGGATTACGATGACGGAGTTGCTCACGTTAAGCATGCTGCTTTTGACTGGCAAAGACTTGGTTTGAGCAACAGAGGTGGAAGTGATGACGGTGATGCCATGGAGACAATGGGCACGGTGCTTTACCATTTGGGTCATATCACCGTTTACATCAGTATGCCAGAGCTTTGTATCTTTGCAGGTGTTCCCCAGATCCTAGGACGCACTGTGTCTTCTGTAGACTGGAGAAGAACAGAGGCCAAGATCAAGGAATGGGTCGCATCGCCAGGGGCTATTGGTGGAGTTTATCATGCGCTTCAGCTGGTTCGACTTATTCTTCTCCAAGAAGAGCCGAGGAGAGGCACTACAAAAGATGCTAGTGGTATGTCATCAGCGTTCTCACCCTCTACTTATCCCAAGTATGATGCTGGGAGCGACAAGTTACTAGTCAGGGCCTGGGCTTTATACTATGCCTCTCTGGTCTTGTGGGCATATGGATATGTTCAAGATGGAAATATTGAACCATTTCCAGATCATTTGCAATACCCTTCTAGCAGCTTCGGCATACCGACAATGGCCACAGAGGCTAGTGTTCATTCCTCCTCTGCCCAAGGCACCATCAACACTCCTCAAGGCTCTCATCCAGAGCAGACACCTATGTCATCCAACATGGACTATGAGGCTTTGAAGCGTGATCGACACGAGGATCTTCGGACATACCTGCAAATCATGATCCCACCCACTATCGACTCTATCAAAGCATTCCACTTGCATCAGAATCAAGCTGGTGTAGTGGGAAACAGGAACAAGATTATTGGCCTGTTGAGTGTCGTTGATGTTGCGTTGACAAACACGTGCTGGGAGCTTCTGACTGAAGCAAGGAATAGGTTGAAGATGGCAGCTTCAATGATGCAGCAGCCTCGTGAGCCGAGGATGTGAGAAAAATTTGGATCTGGTGGTTTCAAAAATGTTTATGTGTGATGATTTTGGGATACCTCTATGGAGTTGTATGGTATAATATTGAATATGCAGCGAGCAAGGCGGCAGTTATTGATTTTAGCATTGTCACATATGGTAATCTAGCTTGGTATATAAAGTGTTCCTATTCTTAAGTGGATGAGAAATATCTTGAAAAGGCTTATAAACTCATTAATTGTACAAAGCTAAAACAGTACCTCGCCATGATGAAGTTCATGGTCTTTCTTGTCTTTGGCTGTCTCGGAAGCACCTCCGATGCCTCGGTCATATTGTCCGATGTCGGGGCCAAGTGATGGCCTTGCGCAACATCTTCAACGACCATTGACTCACAAGCTGCTTAGAAAACGTCAACCAGACAAACAAATTGACTTATATAGATTAATTCATAGATCCACTAACCTTGATCTTACATGAGATCCTCTATTGACCTACGTGTCCATAGTTGCCAATATTGGCCTCATAAAGGTTCACCGGAAAACTTCACACGCCGTATTTTCCGGTGGCTAGCTCATCGGCCCCCGAGCCTTGTTTACTGGATCTTTCTTGTGGACCACCATTATCATCTCAAGCCGGAAGCTCGCCCGACTCCATGGGGAATATGGAGCAGCTTATCACGTGATCGGATCATCGTGTGGAGAAGTTTACAATCAAGTCCGGAACCATCCCGAGAGAATAACAACGCTCAAGTCCCCGCGTCCTCGGAGTTTGAGCCCATCAGTCCCAGGCTCTCGGTCGAGTCTTCCATAAGCTTCTTATCTCTAGAGTCAGATCATTTCGTTTCTAGAACCTCTCAATGTCCCTCGTGGCGGAGGACTCAACTGCCTCAATGGCTCGGAAGCGTCCGGCGCCCTCCGATGAGGGAAAAGATTCTCGCAAAGCATCATTGGCGTATGTCAATATCTCGTTCTCCACTATTTCTGTTTACTCTGGTGACTTACTGCTTCATAGGTGTCTTACATGTAGGAAGAAAAAAGTTCGGTGTTCGGGGACTACTCCTTGTCAGTACTGCACC
This sequence comes from Fusarium sp. DS 682, assembly GCA_014764975.2. Lineage (NCBI taxonomy): Eukaryota > Fungi > Ascomycota > Sordariomycetes > Hypocreales > Nectriaceae > Fusarium > Fusarium sp. DS 682. The sequence continues at coordinate 13,205 of JACYFE010008931.1, forward strand.
AAGCGTGGGTTGGACTGCAGGGTTCCTGAGCATGGACATAAGCGCATGTATATGGCCAAGTGAGTTTCTTCTATAAGCTAATTAGGACCTATATCTAACGTTTGATACTCATTAGTCGCATCGAGGAACTTGAGAGCAAGTTAGCGAGATATGAGAGAGATGGTTATGATGGACTACCTTCTACTTTACCTCCCAGAGCATCTGGTATGCAGTTCTTCTAATGAAAACTGGCTCCGACTAACATATCTAAGAACCCCCAATTTCTACTATACAAAATGGCCAAAGAAAGGATTCTAATGCGAACCCGCAAACGACTCACTCCTCCCCTCAAGATACTCTCCATGTTAGATCAAGATCCTCAAGCTTAATACGCCCTTCTACCAGTTTTTCAGCACCTCTAGCTCAACATAAGTACCCCCCTTATGATGGCACGCAAGCATCACCAGCTGCAAGTAAGTTGGCCTCCCTGAAACATGTTGTTCTCAGGCTCACAATTCAGCTATCCTTGCTGGTTCCTCCCTCAGTTCTAGTCACACATTCGGCTCCCGAGTCCAAGACTTACTCGGATCATCTCGTCCCGAGTCAGAGCCAACTTCAAAGCCATGGGTTAGTCCTGAAGCAAACCTACGTCACGAAGTCACAAGTCATCCATGGCGTCTTTCCAGCAGTGACTTTCCAAAGCTGCCACCAAGGGATGAAGCTCAACGACTGTTGGATACAGCTCTGTTCTATATCGGACAGTCACAGCATCATATTGATGCTCGCGAGTTTTCTGATAAGATGTGGGCTTTTTATCAGAATCGTGATGACCCTGCTCAAATGGAATCATTATGGGTTCTGGAGATGATTCTTATGATTGCAATTGGAACACTGTTCGATGCTAACCCTGAGGGAAATGATGACTTTTCTGGGGTCAGACTCTTTGAGTATGCTCATAGAAACGTTCCAACGTTGTCTGATTTGCGATTCAACGGAAAGCTTGGTATTGAGATCTTTGCTCTCTTTGCTATTTATCTTGGCAATATGAACCGTAAAGAAGAGGCATATCTTTATGTAAGTTGTTTCATCAGAAAGTTCTGGAACAATAGACTAACTCTGTCCTTAGATCAGTACTGCTATGCGCTTGGCAATCTCACAGAAGTATCACCGAGTATGTGGAACGAGGCACTTGATGCAATCTGAGAGGGTACATATGAACCGTCTCTGGTGGACCATTTATATGCAAGAAAGGTAAGGAAACCAAAAAAAAAGGAAAAGAAACTTAAGAAAAGTGACTAATGAACCTGTGCAATTAGACGTCTGGCTGCAGCAACAGGCAATCCTCCTAGCATAGGTGACGAGGCAATCAACATTCCTCTTCCCACTGATTCTCCCGGTTTTCCGCCTGTTGGTCCCATGTGCACAAACATTAGGATCGCTCGAGCCACAGGGCGTATCTTGGCTGGTAACTCACCTAATCCTATCTATTGAAGTGGCGAGTAGTAACTAACGACTCCGAATAGTTCTTTACAATCCTGAAGACGAGTCAGAATCTACCTTCATTCCTCATGTCCAGGATATTGTCAAGTCACTATACCAGATCTCCCAAGAAATTCCTTCAGATGCAGTTACGGATGTATATAACCTGGGCCGAGATCAATCTTTGAGGACGACTGCTTCGCTGCATCTGATGCTCTTCCAGGTATGCAAGCCAAGAATGAGAAGTGAATTCTATATTAAACTGTGCATAGGCGACTATTCTCACGATTCGACCACTCATGCTACACGCTGCGAAGCTTATCCTTAGCGGGAATGGTCTCACAGGAGAGAAGCTACATGCTTCGCCGTTAGGAAGACTATCAAGGACATGTGCTGAAGCTGCAAGGCGACAACTCAAAGTTGTTGCCACTCTTAGAAAGCGCAACATGATTGGTATGTTGATTGTCGATTTTTGATATTCCTTCCCTAACAACGTTTCAGCAATCTTTGGTTTTTATGACTTCGAAGCCTCCTTCTCAGCTGCGTTCATCATGATTCTTGCTGCGATTCTAGACTCTGTCTGCGAAGAGAGTATGAAGATCAACCCCAAGCCTGGCTTGACTCAAGCACTAGAAGAGCTACAGCATCTTGCTGACCATGGAAACACTTATGCTCGCGAGAGACTGCAAGAAGTTAAGAGACTATGGAAAGTAATGGCGCAGAAGATCGAATCACTCCAAGTGGTCAACGTCTCTCCCCAAGGACCACCTGGCGAAGGACAAACCACCAATGGTGTCACGCAAACCAATGGTACAACACCCTCTGGATTCGGCAACTTGCACCAAGGTGAGCTCGTCCCAGGAGCCCAAGAACAAACCTCACCAGAGGATTTCATGCCTCTAGACACCGACCTATGGGACAACTTTTCGAATCTTTGGGTACCCATGCCCGAAGTTGTAGAGGGAAGCTCACAGCAGGAAATGATGATGGCGGATATTCCGCCTGATGACTTTTATAAACATTGCTATTCTATGTATAACAATCCGGATTGGGATCTTACGGGTGAAGATGTTGGGGATTTTGCTGAGCTTGGAAGACATATTCAGGATTCATGATGGAGTTTTCGGGAAGAGAAAAGTTTGACGGGGCATTCAACTACCCTAATGTTGGTTATTCTGAGTCTTTGGTGGAAAATATTGCTCAAAGACAAATTCATATATATAACTTTATTTGTTTGACCGGAAAAAGTAATAGAAGAAATAGCTGGTGTTCGTAAGACTTTTAGAATACTAATATTAATCTAGAGATATACTTATATATAGTTAAGCCTGACTATATAAAAATAACTCAAAGTTAAATAAATTCTATGTATCTTTTCCCTAAATTAAATAATTATTAACAGTATATTAAAGTCCTAGGTAGGACGAGCCATTTCTTCTGTCACCTGGGACTAGTAACGCCAGCACATCTGGTTCAATGAGACCAATTAATTGATCGATTCTGATGCTAAAGCAAAACGACCCTGCACGGTCTTAATCAACCTGAAAAATGCTGGAATAAGATTGCTGATGACAGATGCTGGCCCTCTCCCGTCCAGTGAGACCATGTCCAGGAAGCTGATTAATTAACTCGGAGCATCTTTCAAGCGAGGTTGCATTGCTTAGCGCTCCTCGGATGAATTCATTGGCTCAAAAGTGACATTCAGTCAACGTTGCTTAACGCTGTTAAGGCGGGATTAGTCACTGGAAACTGCGCTAAGCCCTGTGGATCTCAAGAGGTCCCTTACTCCTCACGCTTTCGCTGTCGGCAAACTTGGCAAAGACCGGAGGCTTTGCCTGTAGGATTCAATTCGGGGGATAATCTGCGGAGTTTCAATTATTGGTGTCGAATTATGCAGAATTAGGGGAATGTAGTGTATTGATCAGCATCTTTGTGGTGCTCAGGGATATAAGAGGGTTGAGGTGCCAGCTTAGACTCGATATCACAATCACAACCATCTTCAGTCTCAAACCACTTCTATACACATAATATTCATTCATCAACTACCCAAACATCAAAATGTCAAAGATTCTAGCTGTTATTGGTGCCACTGGCAAACAAGGCGGTGCTGTCATAAACTTCGTCCTCAATGACCCGGAGCTCTCAAAGCAATACAAGATCCGCGCCATCACCCGCGATGTCAACTCTGAGAATTCCAACAAGCTCAAAGAAAGAGGCGTTGAAGTAGTGAAAGGCGATTTAGCGGACCCTGCTTCTATCAAGTCTGCCTTGGCGGGTGCTCACACACTCTTCTTCATGACAACTCCCGCTTGGACTGCGACGGATCTCAAGCCCGAGTTTGAAGTCATCAAGAAGACGGCCGATGCAGCTGTTGAAGCTGGAATTGAGTACATCATCTTTAGTAGTCTTCCTAGCACTACAGACGTCTCGGGCGGAAAGTACACTGCAAACCATCCGTTTGATGCCAAGGCTGAGGGCGAGAAGTACATTCGTACACTCCCCATCAAGAGCGCTTTCGTCCGTCTTGGCTTCTTCCTCGAGAACATTCTCCAAGTCCCTCTCTGGGCTCCCCAGAAGGATGAACATGGCAATTGGGTCATGTCTCTTCCTTTCACCCCCGAGACTCGCATCCCGTGGATCGACAACGGCAGTAACTGCGGAAGTTTCGTGGGCGCCATTCTCGCGGAACCTGAGAAGTATGAAGGCGTAGGCTTCGATGCCGCCGTTGGGTTCTACAGCTTGGAGGAGCTTGTCGCCATTGAAAGCAAAGTCACTGGGAAGGAGATCACTTATAAGCAAATCCCCTCTGAGGAATTTGCTGAGAAGTTACCCATCTTAAAGGATGTTTATGTTCAGGCTTTTAAAGCTGGTCAAGAGTTTGGATATTATGGCGCGGATGGAGAGAAGTCGGTTGCTTGGGCTGCTGAGAGGGCGAGGGGCAAGCTTGTCACTCCTGAGGAGTTTTTCAAGGCAAATCCTCTCAAGTTGGAGTAAACGTGGTACAGAAAGAGACCGATGAAGTAAGGTCTACTTGTATTGCAGGCGTTGGGTATATTGCTATTGGGAATCAGAGGACATGAGGTTCTTATATGAGATAGCGAAATGAAGCAGTTAAAGAGCCTGCCAAGTTTATCCTGAATTGTCCTGAACTTGTGTAAAAAGCTTTATTACTTAGAATTTGAGTCCTTCCCGCTCTGCATTTGCGTCATTTATATTGAGAACTTGTTTGGCGAATGTAGGATGCTATTGCACTTCAGAGAGGCAGTGGAGGACATTATTTTTATAATGGTATCCAATAAGGATGCCAAATCTATCATGTAGTTCAAAAGCTGCAGTGAAAAGCAACAGATTTGTGGTATGGCAAATCACAAAGGGTAGTCGTGCGAAAGTAACAGAGCATCAGACATTGTTCCAACCAGCAGCTCATGAGGTTGACCATTGACTACTTACCCCCTAATCGAACAAAAGTTCAGAGAACCGCTTCCTCGCCTCCATCTCGTCCCATTCTACAATACACCTTTCCTTAGACTCGGCCATCTTTCTCTGTATAAAGGGCTCCATGGCTTCTCGTTCCCCATCACTGAGCAAGTCTATACGTGTCTTCCAGAGGCCATCTTTCACCACGCCGGGATCTCTATCTCCAAAGAATCTCTCATCCAAGAAGTTCCAGTACATAGCGTCAAATGCCCAGCTCTTACGTGCCGCATAGCTTAGAAAGAAGCGGCCCGTTTGCCAACTTTCTCGCATATACCTAGACAAGGGCGCTGGCAAATCGTTGGATGTCGGTGTTGTCGCATTGGCCTCGGCTTTCTCCATAGCTGAAAGCCAAATGTCTAAACGAGACCCATAGGTTTGCCTCCAGTCATCAAGGTCTGGTGACCACATTTCTGCCGTCTCGAGGAGCAGCCACCATGGGGGGTCAAGAATAAATTGCGTTGGTCCAGCATATGTATACTCCCAGTCAATGAGAGCAACTATCTCATCTGAGTCATCAAGAAGGATGTTGCCGGCTCGAAAGTCATCGCCCCATAGCCGGAAAGAGTCAGAGTTAGATGGGCAAGGTGACAACGTTTCTGGAGGTATCTTAGACGACTGTGAGGACCAATCATCTTCAGAGAACCCAAACCTAGATAATCGGCCCTGTCTGGCTAATCTGCGAAAGATAAGACGTGCCACGTACTTGTTTCGGCAGTCATCTTCAGAAGTGACAAGATCGTTGTGCTGGAATATGAGTTGCGCAATATGCATCTCTGCCAGAGCGGTATACCACCCATCAGCAGTCATATATGTTTTATCATTTGGTGGAAGAACGCATCTTGGTATGTTTGCGAGTCGAATCATTTCCGTCATGTTAAGAGTGACTGGACGACCGGCTACTTCGTACGTATCTTCTCCCATTCGGAGTAAAGATCCGATCTTGGGAAAAGTCAGCTGGGATAGCTCTAGTAAGCAATTTGCTACTTTTCCCCAAATGTCCTCTAGCGTGGGTTCAGGTATGCTAGAATCCAAGACGTGAGGAATCGAGAGGTCTTTATTTGGTCTTGTTAGTCTGGCTGATATGCTCCCACTATTCTCCCAATGCTCCATGATCATGTATGGACCCAACTCCGAGTCCTGATCCGATAATAGAAGGTGTGGAATGGGCAATCTAGTATGCTCCATAAGAAAACAAGCTGTCGCGGTTTCATACATCGTCTTCTCGTGGGGAAACTGAACAAGGCTCGGGCAAGGCAGTCGCACCATAACATCTGGAGACAGATCTTGCACCCGTACTCGGTAGAGAACATTGAATCCTCCAAATATCATGGGTGAAATGAGTGTTGCTGGCTTGCCAAATTTGTGTGCAACGAACGCTTCCACTTTGCGACAGAAAGCCTTCAATCGAAGCTGATGCTGTGCTGCGTCAAAATCTTCGTCATTCTTGTCCCATACAAGGTTGTCGTGTTCCTCTTGGTCGTCATACAGCCCCATGGCGGCACTTTAGTACGATATTTTCACTATAATTCGTGGTGAATAATGGAATTGCTGCGGTGGATGCTCTGGAGTTATGTGTTGGTAGGCAATTCCTTGCCTACGACCCCGGTAAGAACTACGATAGGTCGGTGTACTAAGATTGAGCCAACTCCAGGGTCTCATTGGCCTATTTATGAGGAGTACATATCCTGCTGTTGGTAATACAATTTGTACAACAAGCAGAGAATATCGCAGTTCATGATATAAATATTTATTCCATGATTGATGTGATAAAAGCTGTGCTCATTGCCATACGCTAGCCTAAATAAACGCACCTCACACTAGTGAGTTAAATATATAGCTAATAATTATCTCACTGAGCCGAGCCAACAACTTCTGCACCAGCCGTTCTTCCATACACAACACACTCCAGGAGGGAAGATCCTCCTAGACGGTTATCTCCGTGAATACCACCCGTAATCTCACCAGCGGCAAACAAACCAGGAATCGGCACAAGTTTATCCTCACTCTTCGTCAATACACGAGCCTTCTCATCAATAGCAACTCCTCCCATGGTAAAGTGTGTAATAGGTGTCACACGGCCGATATAAATATCCTCATCGCGGTTCCCCTCTCCTGCCTTGAGTGTCCATCTTCCACGCTGCTTACGGCCAAACTCATCGTCTGCACCCTCAGCGACAGCCTTGGCGTATTTATCGACCGCTGCGATCTGGGCAGGGTTAAGATCGCGCACCTTGACCTTCTTGAGGAGACCCTTCCACTCGTAGAAGCCGATATGGTTAGCCGATGCAGCAGAGGCACCAGGATCGAGAAGAATCGTAATATCCCACTGCTTAATAACGCCGTCGCCATCAGTGGCAGTTGGAAGCTCCATGATCGCGTTGCTGACATGCTCACGAGTATCCATCTCGTTAACGAAGCGAGAACCCTCAGGTGAAAGAAGAATACCACCTTCACCGCGGAGCATCTCAGCTGCGAGAAACTTAAGCATCGAGTTTGGCAACGCGGGGTCGACGAAGCCTGTTGGATGAATCTGCACGCTGTCCATATCTAATAGCTCAGCTCCAACGGCGGTGAGAATATCGTGAGATCCAGGTCTCTCGTCGTTGGTTGAAGGAATACCCTTTAGGTCAGGGCGATAACGTGCTAGAAGACCTGTGGCATCACCAGCGAAACCACCACTGGCGAATAAGACTGAGCCTTCGAGGTTGTGCTTCTTCCCTTCAAATTCGTACTCAACGCCTTTGACAGCATTTCCCTCTTTCAGCAGTGCCTTGACTTCTGCAAGGTTTGTGATGGAGAATTTCTCATTCTCTTTGAGCTTGTTTAATAAAGCGATAATGATGGCCGCACCTGGCGGTGTCTTTCCAGCGCCTCGATGAGTGCGAGCAACACTGTGGCCACCAAGAGGTGCAACGACGCTGAGATCTACACCAATCTCATCAACAAGCCAATTGACGGCGGCTGCTGATTCAGAAGTGAGCTTCGTGATAAGAGCCTCGCGATCGACGGGAGGTTGTGTGAGATGGAACCGCGAGCCAGCCGACCGAACAGAATCGCTATAGAAAAGCGTATCGCTCTCAACACCAGCAGCGCGCTGGTACTTGGTGCCCGCACCGTTGATACCAGATGAAGCCTTGATACTGTTACCACCAGGCTTAGGCGCGCGATCAAGAAGATGAACTGATGGAGCCCCACGCTGTAAAGCCTCATACGATGCTGATAAACCAGCGAGGCCGGAACCGACGACGACAACGGGACGCGTAGACATAGTGTTTGAGAAAACAGAAGTTAGATTTGGTGATTTAATGATGTTTCCGTAGAGCATAGCAGTAAGAGCGACTGCGAAGCCAATGCATGAAAGGAACAGGATCTGTGGCCTGCTCATTGTCCAGCGAAGGATGCGAGGCATTGGGTTATTATTCCGGGGGCGGGTAGCATGGGCGGTATCGGCGATTTATACAGTGAGTTGGTTGCAGTTGCAGTGATGATTCTGATTGCTCAGCGTGATGTGTTGGATCATGGTGGACTGTTGTGGTCGTGGCTCACGGCCCATCAGGTGATTTTGATACATCGTACGATGCATGAGAATAAGCTTCTCCGGTCAAGAAGGGAAAAGGGGTTTGAAGATGTTACGACGCATGATATAGTCGTAATATGCCGAAGATCTTGGAAGACGTAAGTAGGTTTTCAGATTAGCAGATTGAGATTGATAATTGTTGCTTTTTCCGACTATCGGTGCAGGTACCGATCGGTCGGTCCCGGTTTTCCGGAGGTGGACGGCCCCACTTTCGGGATGACGGGTAAGATGGAATACCGATGCAACGGCTGGAAACGATACTTTCCGTATCACGTCAAAGACACTATTAGTAAAAAGATATTGGTAGAAATTCAGTGCCGACTGAGTGTCCTATGGTACCTTGTGGCTGTCATCAAGTGGCATGAACTCGGCATGGCCGTCAACATCGGCTTCGGCCTGCATGATGAACCTGCAGGAACCATGATCTCACTGACAATTGAGATCATGATCAAGATTCTAGTGCGCCCTATAAGGTATAGTAGATTGTTCAGCGACTGTCCTCAAGCAATTGGCTCAGCTGTATGTTAACTTCACTACCTGTACTGGTCCCAACATATTGGAGTGCTAGTAAATCGATTACAACGGCATCCGAACTTAGATATCAAGACATTGAACATGAGATTCCTCATTTTTCCAAAATATGTACAGTATCCAGCTTATTATATCACATGCAAGCCACCATCTAATGAGCCGCGATATCTCAGCGGCGGCTGTAAAGACAAGAGCCAACAATCGCTGGCCGGTACAGCGAAATGACCTTCTAAAACTCCTTCAATGCAGCGGACTCAAACTACCTGTTCGCCGAAACTGGGAACGTATAAACCCTATTTTATGAGAATCCAAGTCGTAACGCGTGAAATGCAAGTAAGTTTCATCAATGCACGTCTAAGCAAGGTGTTGCTCAGCCTTTTGGTGACGGTGTGCCCGACCCTCATCGGACCAGGGGAAGTGGATGACGGGAACCTGGAAGAAGGAGTTGCTGATGACATGTTAGTTATTATTATTGATACCATGTAATGGGAGACCACATACCTGCTGTCTTGGAGACCGGCGAGCGCGTTGTACCAAGCCATGAATGCAGCCAAGAATCCAAACAATCCAGCTGCCTTTTGTAGAGCAAGCTGAGCACTGTGGTTGCCCTGATCGTGGGCATAGTTCTCGCAAGCAAGCAGGAGGAAGCAGATGTCGAGGAAGAAGAAGAGTGAGAAGAAGGCGAGGGTGGACTTGAGAGTACAGATGAGAAGAAGTGTTGTGAAGATCCACCAACCAGTCAGGAAAAAGCCCATGACGGAACCAGTATCACCCTCGTAGGGACCATCGGCGCCAAGGACGTTCCATTCGGGTGTCAGGAGAAGACCGTAGGCGATCCAGAAACCCCCGTACGATGATAGGGCGGTAGCACCAAATGTGTTTCCAACAGCCATCTCCCTGCGTACATGTTAGGCCAGATGTATAAGTCGAGTGGGAAGGATGACATACCACATGCCAGCACAGAGCTGAACAAGACCACCATATCCAAATGCTAGAGGGATAACAATATTGGGTTTAGATTCACCACGAGCGTGCATGTTGATACATGACAGGACAAAAGTAGTGAGAGCGAAAGCGCATAGTCCTAGAGGAGCAGGGTTGGCGAACTTGCGGTGCTCGACAGGCTTCCAGAGACCTGGTTGAAGGGCACCGCCGAAAGCAGGTTGGATTGCTGAGGGATGGGCATAGAGATGTGGGTGAGCTTGTTGATGCGCAGCAGTTGTCTGACGCTCAAGAGTCTTGTCTGAGTCGTGAGGTGACTCGTTGGAGAATTGCTGTTGGTATTCGGGCATTGGTTGAGCCATGGTGATGTGTTGATGGGGACTACTGAAGTCCAGGTGAAGTTTCTATAGTGATGTATCGAACGTGGATAAGAAAGAAAGCAAAGGTCTATATGCTTATGAATGACCAAGCGTAAGATGATGAATAGCAAGAAATAACGAGATCCAAAGTGGCAACGGGAGAAAGGGCAGATTTATAAACCAAGGCGAGACCAGGGCAGAATTTAACACGGGAATTCAAGAGAGATATCAAATTAGGTTCTGGAGACAGAGGAACAGGGCACACGCAGGTAGAGAGAGAACGTGCTGTGGAGTGATATGGGTACGTAGGTGGAGTGACGGTGGAGTGCCCCGACGACAAGGGCGTGGGCGTGGAGAAAGAAAAATAAATAAATGACTGGGGTTGTTTTTTTTGGGGTCGAAAGGGTCTAGAATGGGGGTGCAAGATCAACAATGACTGCAGATTTGGGAGGCATTGAAGTATACCAACTGAGAATTATAAGTTGATAAATACAACGGGAAATACTCCTCCAGACAGATGTAAAAGATGTCTTTAATTAAGAAGATATTTATTGTGCTGGTAGTGACTATTGATAGTATAGGAGTGTGACATGACAAGGCACAACGGCCCGGATTGTCCACCTCA